>MJUU01056669.1:0-20987 GCA_002080025.1 Modiolus philippinarum | reverse complement strand
TCATTGATTATTATTTTTTCTTTTAAACATTTTTCATATGTCTCAAAAATAAATTTATTTTTTTTAACTTCTTTTTGTACTCCTTTTGCTGTACATTTAAATTCTGGTTTAGAATCTTCTGATTTTTTTATATATTCAAATCCATACATTTTACTTCTTATTCCAATAAATTTTGTCATAATTTTCCCGCCTAATTCATCTTTAAATTTTCCAATTACTTTTTTATTTTTTTTTTGAAAAAAGTGGATGATTTTCAGGATAATTTGAAGTATCTAAATGATCTTCTTTTATTTTTTTTAAATCTTCATAAAGATCTTCTGTATGTATGTTTAGAACAAATGCATCGGTATCGGAATAGAGAATTTCATTATTTGGAAAATATTTTTCTATTATATCATAATAAAATTTATACATTACTAATTTTGAATAATCTAAAATACACATTCCTAAATATATAGGTTTATTAAAATACATTGATTTATAATTTAATAATACTGCTTTAAAATTTTCATTAAAATCTATAATATCTTTTAAAGTATCTCTTGATGCTAATCTTTTAAGATCTTCAGGTGTATATGCTAATTCAACAATACATCTATTTGAAATATTTTCTAATGTTTTTCCATAAAATGAATTGTTCATTAGTTTCCAAAAATCCTTTTCAAAATCATTTTTTGCTTGAGCTCTCATACTTGTATTAAAATCAATATATGATTTTAACCATGCTTTATGATTAAATGATATTATACTATGAATTTTTGTAACTTTTATTCCAAGAGAAATATAATATTTTAAAATATCATAATGTACAACATATTCTTTTTTATCATAAAGATCTAAAATTAATTTTTTAACATTTCCTAATTTAAGATTATTTTGTTTTAAAAAATTTCTTGAATAATCTGAAATTTCTTCTTCATTTATTGTTCTTGAAACTGGCATAGGAGGAAATTTTCTTAATTTTTTTTTATTTCTTTATTATTATATGCTAAATCAACTTTAAAAACCATTCCCTTTTCTTCATTACATTGTTCTAAATAATAGTTTATATCTTGTGTTGTAATTTCTTCCCATTTAAAATTTTTATAAGGAAGTTTTTCTGACATTCCTCCTCCGTATAAATTATTTGCATCAATATATAAAAGATAATTTGGATCTTGAACGGCTTCTTTAGTTGTATACTTATTTTTTGCTTCGGCATATCTAGGTCCAAAAAACTCCAGAAAAACCACCTCTAATTCCTTCTTCAAACATTAATTTCATATCCATATCAGTTAATAATTCTAGTTCTATACCCGTATATTTTAATTCGCATTCCCATGTTAACCCTGGTGCGGAATAACAATATGCGGGATCTATTTCAAATTTATCTTTTTCTAAACATAAATCTCTAAAATTTTCAAATACGTCAGCTAAAATTAACACATCTAATTTTTGATAAAGTAATATATAATCTTCAAATGTTTCACAATATTTTTCAAATATTTTTTTTCCAAAATTATATTCTTCATCTGAAATATCTTTTTGTCTTAATGTAGAATAAAATTCTTTTTTTTCTGGAAATATTTCTTCTTTTGATTTTTCTATAGAATCAAAATATTCATAAGGAAATACACCTTTAAAACTTCTTTCCCATTTATTTTCATCTTTATTAAACTCAAAATATTTTAAATCATCAAATAAAATTTCTCTAAAATTCTCTATTAGTTTTTTTACTGAAAAGTTACTACAATTTTCTTAAAAAAAAATCATCGTTAAAAAATTTTATTTCTTCACTAAATTTATTATTATAATTTTCACATAATTGATTTTTAACATGTTTAAATAACTCTTTTTTAAGTATTTTATATTGATTATCTTCTAATGTTTTTGATAATTTTTCTAAACTAGATTGTAAAAATCTAAAACTATCTTTAAAAATTAATCTAAAATATTCATCCTTTAATGTTATTGATATGTAATTTTCACTGTCTTTTGGTAATACTTTTAATTGTTCATATTCTCTTTTTTGTTTTAATAATTCTTCTGTTATAAAATGAAATTATATCCACTTCCATTATGGAAAAAAACTGGAAATTGTTTAGAATGTCTAGCTTCTAAACTATTACATTTAGTACATGATATTCCTCTAAATGTATTTATTAAATGATCATGTTCAATTATTTTTTCTTTTCTTTCTAATTTCTTTTCACATATATAACATTCATTAGATAAATTATATAATTCTTCTTTTTCTTCTTTTGATATTTTAAATTTCTTTTCTGCGTTTCGATAAGCCCATTTAATTTTATCATTATAATATAAACATGTTTTTACAAAATGTTCTTCTGCATCTTCACTTGGAGGATAATTAATATTTTTATTTGGAATTATATTTGGATATTGAGAAACCATTTGAAAATTATAAGAAACTACTTTTTGATGTTGTAAATTTATTGTATTTTCTTTAAAAGATAATTTAATATTTTCTCTTTTTATTTTATTTTTTAATTTATTTTTTATTTTATTAGGTTCAATGTTTCTTCTTTTAAGATTTTTCATTTCACAATATTTATTTATTTCATAATCACTTATTTCTATATGTTTTCCATCTTCAATCCACTTATCAAAAATTTTATCAATTCGTTTATTAATATAGTTTTCAAAACATTCTTCTTTAATTTTATTTAAATATTTTTTTTGTTTTTTCATGATTTATTTTATTATCAATATATTTTTGAAAAATTTCTTTTGCTCTTTTTTCTGTTAATTCTGTTTCTAACATTAATACATTAATAAACATATTTTTTATTTTTGTATTAAATTCACGAGATTTAAATTTTATTCTTAATTCATTAATTTCTCTTCGTTTATCAGAATCTAAAAAACTTAACTTTATATTAATTGATTCAAAATCGGCATATGCAACAAAAGCTAATTTATTTTTATATTGTGGATTTTTAAATTTACACGTACTTCCTTCTTTTGGCATATTCCATTTAAAAGGTTTATTTTTGTTACAATCTTTTATATGTTTTTCTAGAGCATTTTTGGTTGTATTCGAAGCAGTAATACAATTTCTACAATGATATCTTTGATTATGATTATGATTAAGATAAGCATTAAAATTTTTAATTAAACAATAATGTTTTTTATTATTTAAAGTGACATATAATAGGTCTATAACATATTCTCTATTTCCAAATTCACTTCTATACAGACGATATATATTTCGTAAATTTTTTTCTTGAGTTTTTTATTAAAATTAGGATCTTCTGGATCATATAATTCTTTTTCAATTCCAAAAACATTTATAGTTATATTTTCATTTTGTTCTTCAAATTTTTTAATTGAATTTATACTCATTGGAAATTCAATATTTTCAATATTAATACATTCTAAAAAAGGTTTATAAATTGATGCTCTTGCGGGGTTTTTATTCATTTTTTTAAATGTATCAGAATATTTTTCTTTCCACGTTGGATAATCTTTTAATTGATATAGTATTCCTGCAATTACACTATAAGCAAAACAGTAGTTATCATCGTTTTTTATATTTAATAAACTAGTAAAATTTATTCCTAAATCAAAATAAGAAGATCCATTTAAACTTTTTACTCTAACAACTTTTATATCTGTGTTTTCTATTTCATAAAATATTAATCCAGATTCTTTTCCCTGATGTTCTTCTTCCCATGCTTTATAATTTTTTATAATAGAATTATAAACTTCATTAAATTGATTTTGTGCTTGAAGTCTTATAAATCCACTATTATAATATCTTTCTATTTTACCGTATAAAGCTATAGGTTTTGAATAGATAGTTTTTATAATAAGATTAAATTTAACATTAGGAAATGATAAAACTAATCTTTTAACATCTGATTTAATCTTTTTAAAATAATCATCTATATTAACACCACTTTTATTTATAAGCTTTTTAACATAATTTTTATTTTTAGGTCTCATTTTTTAAAGAACAATTTTTAATTAAGTAATATTCACGTCGATAATTAGGATTCCTAAGTATAAATTCTTGATAAGATTGTTTATATTTTCTTTATGTTTAATATAATGTAAATGTTTTATAAGTTTAAGACATTGTTTACATGCACTTTTAACTCCCATTGGTTTATCCTTTGCTTTATAATATTCACTTAGTAACTTATATTTTTTACATTTAGTACAAATTTTTCCTTCTGTCATTTTTAAAAAAGAATTTTTATTTATTTAAAATGGCGCTTACAAATCTAACAAATAGATTAGCAGAGGAATTACATCGCAGGGTTGTAAGTGTTTTTTCCTAAAAGACGTGTTAATGTTCATTCTATTGATCAAACATGGGCGGTTGATTTGGTAGATATGCAAAAATATTCAAAACAAAATAAACATCATAAATACTTATTAGCGGTTATAGATGTATTTAGTAAATATGGTTGGTTAATTCCATTGAAAAATAAAACAGGAATAACTGTAAGTGAAGCATTTAAAACACTATTTAAAGAAAGAAAACCAATGTACATTTGGTCAGATAAAGGTTCTGAATTTTATAATCGACAGGTAAAAGAATTGTTAAAAGATAATGACATAAAATTATATTCAACTGAAAATGAAGAAAAAAGCAGTGTAGTAGAAAGATGGATAGGAACGATGAAACAACATATGTTTAGATATTTTACAGCCTCTGGAACATTTAAATATCATGACGTATTAGATCAATTAGTTAAAAATTATAATAATACGGTACATTCTTCAATTAAAATGACACCAGTTGAAGCAAGTAAATTAAAAAATCAATCAAGAGTTTATAAAAATTTATATCCAGAAAAAGATTTAATTCGGTCAAAAAAACCTAAATTCAAAGTAGGAGATAGAGTAAGAATAACAAAAAAGAAAGGTCATTTTGAAAAGGGTTATACAACTCGTTGGACGAAAGAAATATTTGTAATTGAAAAAGTTTTAAATACAAACCCTATTACTTATAAAATAAAAGATTTAAAAGGTGAAGAAATAATAGGTTCTTTTTATGAACAAGAATTACAGGTGACTAAATTTTAGATTTTTTTCTTCGCTGAACTTCCGGAATTTTTTTTTGGAGGGGGGGTCAAAATTTTTGATCACTTTTTCTGTGTAACTATTTTCTCCTTCAGGATGTTTTTTTTTTTTTAAACACAATAGTAATATGTTATATTACCCACCTCCACTACCGACTATTTTTGAGGTACGAAAAAATAGTCGGTGGGGGAGGTGGGTAATATAACATATTACTCTAGGTATATTTAATCCGTACGTTAAGGTTAATATTATATTTGCTTGATGTTTCTGCTTGTACGTAGGAAATGCACAGTATATAATACAGTTTGTTCGAATGCATTAAAATTTGGAAGCACATCTGATTTGACCAATCGTCGAAAATAGACAAATTTAATTTGATAAAAAAAAAACAATATAAAATAATTTATACAACTGGTTAAACGTTAATTGTTAGACAATAACAGGAATGCAAATAAGAGCGAAACAAAAATGGAATGACAAAAACAAAAAACAAAACAAATGATTTGACGCATTCATACACAAAAGACTGGGAAATCCTTCTTTTCAAACACTAAATATGCTAAAGTTGATTTAAATTGTGTTTAAATGAAATAAAAAAAAATCTCCGACATGAATATGATGAATAAAATTTTCAAAAAGCTAAATTGTTTATGTCATTTTTAAAGATTGAGTTTCAACCGCAGACTAAAAATATGATTTTTCGACCCCTCAGTATGCTTAAATTCATTAAAATTATGCTTCGCAAAATATAGAACTCCTGCGAAAGGATATGATGAATAAATTTTTTGAAAAAAATCAAATGGTTTTGGTCATTTTTAAAGATTGAGTTTAAACCGCACACCAAAAATCTGATTTTTCAACCTAAAAGAATGCTTAAATTCATTAAAATTGTGCTTTGCAAAATATAAATCTCCTTCGAAAGGATATAATGAATAAAATTATCAAAAAAATAAATTGTTTTGATCATTTCTACAGACTGAATTTAAACCGCGGACTAAAAATCTAACTTTTCAAGCCTTAAAAATGTTAACATTCATAAAAGATGTGTTTCACAAAAAATAGACAGAGTTTAAATACTAGACTAACAATCTAACTTTTCAAGCCTTAAATATGTTAAAATTCATTAAAATTTTGTTTCCCAAAAAATAAAACTCCTTTGAAAGGATATAATGAATAAAATTTTTAAAATATTTCAATTGTTTTGGTCATTTTTATAGACAGAGTTTAAACCACACACTAAAAATCTGACTTTTCAACCCTTAAGTATGCTAAAATTCATTAAAATTGTGTTTCGCAAAAGATAAAACTCCTTCAAAAGGATATGATGAATAAAATTTTCAAAATATTTAAATTGTCTTGGTCATTTTTATAGACAGAGTTTAAACCGCACACTAAAAATCTGACTTTTCAACACTTAAGTATGCTATTATTCATTAAGGTTGTGTTTCGCAAAAGATAAGACCGTTTCAAAAGGATATGATGAATAGAATTTAAAAAAAAATAGATTGTTTTGGTCATTTCTACAGACTGAAGTTAAACCACAGACTTAAAATCTGACTTTTCAAAGTTAAATATGCTTAAATTTGTGTTTCGCAAAAGATAAAACTCCTTCAAAAGGATATGATCAATAAAATTTTCAAAATATTTAAATTGTTTTTGGCCATTTTCAAAGACAGAGTTTAAACCACACTCTAAAAATCCAACTTTTCAAGCCTTAAATATGCTAAAATTCCTTAAAATTGTGTTTCGCAAAAGATAAAAACTCCTTCGAAAGGATATTATGAATACAATTTTCCCTAAATTTCAATTGTTTTTGTCATTTTTATAGACAGAGTTTAAACCGCACACTAAAAATCTATCTTTTCAACCCTTAAGTATGCTAAATTTCATTTAAATTGTGTTTTGCAAAATATAAAACTCCTTCGAAAGGATATGATGAATAAAATTTTTAAAATATTTCAATTGTTTCGGTCATTTATATAGACAGATTTTAAACCCCACTCTAAAAATCTAACAATATGTTAAATTCATTAAAATTATGTTCCGCAAAAGGTAAAACTCCTTTGAAATGATATTATGAATAAAATTTTCCAAACATGTCAATTGTTTTGGTCATTTTTATAGACAGAGTTTAAACTGCACACTAAAATCTAATTTTTCAAGCCTTAAATATGTTAAAATTCATTAAAATTGTGTTTTGCAAAAGATAAAACTCCTTCGAAAGGATATGATGAATATTTTTTTTTTAAATATTTCAATTGTTTTGGTCATTTTTATAGACAGAGTTTAAACCGCAATCTAAAAATCTAACTATCAAGCGTTTAATATGTTAAAATACATTAAAATTATGTTTCGCAAAAGATAAAACTCCTTCGAAAGGATATAATGAATAAAATTTTTGAAATATTTCAATTGTTTTGGTCATTTTTATAGACAGAGTTTAAACCGCACATTAAAAATCTAACTTTTCAAGACTTAAATATGTCAAAATTCATTAAAATTATGTCGTGAAAAATATAAAACTCCTTTGAAAGAATATGATCAATAACATTTGCAAAAAAAAAATATTGCTTAGCTCATTTTCAAAGATCGAGTCTAAAACGCAATCATTTAGATACTCAGTTATCATTCACAAATACATGTAAACGATTTAAATTGAAACAAAATACAGTATTCGTTTATTCGTCTTTATATTCGAAAAAGATGTATCTAACAACCTGGAAACACACGAGAATAATATTTTTTTATTCGTTTTGCCTTAAAATTCCATATATTTACGTATCTGTCATACGTGATTAACTGATTGATACAACACGTAATTGACGGATGCGATCAGTAAAATACGTTTACATCCGTAAAATACGTTTATATCCGTAAAATACGTACACATCCGTTATTCATGGATCCGTCATCGATCAGTAACAAATCAGTCATCAATTAGTAAAAAATCCGTCATCAATCAGTCAACAATCCGTCAATAAGTAACGGCTACTGATACAAGGACTGTACATAAAGAAGATGGTGGTATTTATCTACATTTTTTAATTCAATGATTTATATGGAAATGTTTATCTACGATATGTGGGACTGGAGTAGAGGATCACAAACGACCACTAACAATACGATATTTCTATAACTACTGAAAAAACCAATACTTTACGCACAGGGCACAAACTGTTTCTAAAGCACTTTTGAATACTGTATTGAGCCGTAAGGGTTTTCAAGTATCGAACCGTTGAACACAGTGTTAAAAGAATGGGAAGGGAGTGTCAAGACCTTTTCTGTTAATGTTTTCTTGGCATTTTGAGTTGGTTGTTCCTTTTTTTAATTAAATGTCCATGTTTCGATAGCGATAATTTACTGTTATATCCGAGATATACAAATCTGCCAAATTGTCTGAAATTCAAAGAATTATGAATACTAATAAATCATGTGATCTGAATCACTCATGCAAATTTATTCGAATTATTGATAAACACAAGTACTCTCTGAAGTAAGAAAAGTGATTGTATTCACTTCCATGACATACTTTCTTGATTATGTTGATTACATAACATGTTATATTTATGTAATTCCGTATCAATGTGTATTGCTTTATTGAGAATAAAGATAAGTATAAAGCGAAATCGTCATATCGGGTGCGATCAGCTACACCGCAGATTCTTGTTTTGAACAGAGTAATAATTGAAACTAATTGTATTTTTGTCCATTATTTTGTATTCTTTTTTTTATTCAGCTAACTTCTTAAAACAAAGCTAATAGTTTTCAAAATGCATATCAGTTTTCCTTAGATTTTGTCATTTAATTCCGTTTCTTGGATAGTTTAATGTTTTAGGTAGTTTGATTGTTTTTAGATAAATATATGGAACGATCTCTGTATCAAATCGTTGTGACTACTGGTATAATTCTACTCGACATTCTCAAAAAAAGATATACGAAATAATGTTTGCTTCTTGGAATTATGCTTTTCGCTATTGTTTGGCATCAACGTATGGTTTAAATCTGAATTTAAAAGAAAATTTAAGTTGCATAAAATTATTTTTTCCTATTATGATGAAAGTAATTCAACTTCAAAATCGACAACAATGTATATAACAAACAATCATACAAATAACTGATTATCATTTATATACGATCGTACATCATTTTTACAATTTAATTCAATAATCACGAAAGTTGATTAAATATTGTCACTATTTATTGTCCGATTCTCTTCAAGTGAATAACCATTCCGTTTAATTCAGTCATGTTGTTTTGTTTTACAGTAAGAATAAGACCTTAGATTTGTCATTGTGGATCTGAAAATTACTGTCCAGAGTCAAAACTTATAAATTATTATACATATGTCTTCTAAATCACTGGTTACAAACACTCTTTTTCATGTGTCGTTCTGTATGATTTCAATTAGTAACAACGTACAAATCAATGTAAAACTGGCAAATAAAGAACGCACGCCGAGGTGTTGATCTTTGTTATGAAGTGTGAAAACAAACACTAGTTTCTTAATTAATAACAATAGTAATAATGTAATTTTTCTTCCGAGGCAATGTTTGCAGTATCGTCGTCAGTATATTTTCATTATATTGTATATGAAAAATATTTTGCCAAAAAAANTCTTCCCATGGAGATCGGAGTATTTGAACGACTGGCTTCAACAATTGGACAGAAAAAATAGAAGAAAGGCAGAGAGTAACTAAAAAGGTGGTGGAACACCAAAACAGAGGACACTGACCGATAGACAAAGTGTGAGGAACCGGAGAAACCAGAGGGGGGGGGTCAAATTATTCTGTTCATGACTAACCGAACATTGATGTCCCATACTAAATGAGAGCCTTGATCTTCCTTTCTAATTATAGAATACAGCAACGCCTTTTTCAGGATGTGGTCTGTGATCACCGAGATTGCAGTCTTGAGGTGCAACTGAACAGAAATTAGCTGGTTCCCGACGTGATGATGATATTGTGGAAACGGTCTATGTTTACAGATAACGTTTTGTTACATGTTATCGGGTATTAATTAACATATATTCTATATCAGTGTGTCCTAACAGATAATGTCAAAGCGATATTTTATGTTTAAATTTTCTCTTCTATAGATATACGGGTAAAGGGTGGGGACAATGGCGTTTGTCTGATTTTATGTCGAGTATGTCACAACCACACATAATTCGTCTGTCATGGAACACCTTTACCATATTAACAGCATGTAATTTATAATTTTTTGAATATTTATAATTTTTGAAAGTAAAATTAAATTTTCATCAAGATATGACATGTATTCAGTTCCAAACTATTTCGTTTAGCTAGACCTTATCCACAATTTTTAAATCATTCTATTTCTGGCATGCTATTCTAACAATAACATAGATCACTTCTGGTTTTTCGGGTGTATTAGGATTGTTTGTAGGTCTTTTTTTTTGTCTGACAGTGTATTTATTTTTCTATAATGGACACCCGTTTATCCACAATTTCGTGTGTTCTTTTAATTACAAAATCAGACTTTTACGACATTAACCTTCAAACTGCAGGAACCGAAAGAATGAAATATTGAAAAAATATCGAGGAGATGGACGTTTGATTCGTTCACATATTCGGACAAGTTTTTTATGTTATCAAATTGATAAAGTGAATTGCACATGTTTTACAATGCTGGAATAGCAAAGTGTTTGTAATGGAGATGTAATGTAAGGCTTCCCTTCAGGAAGGTTTCACAGGCTCTCGATAGGCTAATAGCAAAAAAAGGGCGGTATTGCAAATGTTTTGTGTGGTTTAGGTGCCGTCTTATTGCCTCGTACAGGGTATGATTTTGGTATTAGTTCAAACAGGTTCAATTCTTTAACTTAAAGAAGTTGCAAGGGAAATTTAAACCACGTTTGCCAAAGTTGTTGCTAATTTTTAAGCCAGATATGCATATAGATAAGAAATATAAGTGCCATGGTACTAAATGTGTCTCTGCAAAGTTTCTATAAGATTAGTCCAGAATAAGGTTTTTACCATTTGTCTTGAACAGATTCACCTTTAAAGGGTAAACGGCACAAATGTACCAAACTTTGGGACAAGTAGTCCTCCCGGGTACAGGCCAAAATATCAATCTGTTGTTACCCAACTAAATAGATGCCACNAAAAAAAAAAAAAAAAAAAAAAAAAAACAAAAAACAATTAGTAAATAAAATCATTAACATTGATTACGGTACAAATAAATAAGAAATTCTCTTTCTTATATTTTAACATTTCTTTGAAAAAAAAAACACGAAAATACATTTCGTGTTTTATCAACTTACAAACAAAATAGTATACTAGTAGATTAAATAAATGATTATGTAATTGTGTTTGAAGTCACTGCGGGGTAATGATAAATTGTCCGGATTCATTAGTTTATGAATTAACTATTACATTCTGTCAGTGCTAATTGGCTGTCCAAAAAAATTAAATTATTATATATCTAGTTAGAACTTTCTGTAAACTGTTGTTACAGTTAAACCTTCATGCCATTATATTTTTTTTTCCCATTTCGGTACATGTAAATATGGGATGAATATTACGTTGCCCTAGTAAATTCGTTAACCGGACAATAGTAAGAAAATTAAGGCGCGCCATAATTAATACTTTAATTCTATAATTCATATGTTTATGTTACTAATTATTATTTTCAAAATAATAATCATTTTAAAATTATAACCATCATTGTTTTGATCTACTACATGTACTAGTCATCGAATATATGTTCTGTTTAAAAGAATCGCGACTTTGATTTTTCCGGAAAAAGTTTTTTTTTCAAAGTTTACCTAAAATCTTATATTTATTTTGAAAATATGCCATTCTTCTTAACAAAGATAACAAAACAAATATTGTACTTTTAAGAAATAAGATGCTATTGTGGATCAAAAGTGTATAGTTTATATGTTTCGGAGAATATTCTTTATCGGCAACATGTGCATTTTCTCTTTGATCTTACTGACTGATATTGTCAGTATCTCCGTACTGGCCTGATACAAGAAGATATCAGACAATGATGTCATGAAATTGACATCATGACTCTTACGACGTTGCCGATAACACTAGTATCACAGCTCGTCCTACTGGACTCGCCGCGATACGGTGATATTTTCTGTCTCGACCTTCAAAACTACCACTATTCTATATTTATATTATTTAAACTTTAAGCAAAATGATACCAAATTTTAAATTAAAAGTGAAGGATGAAACATCAACTTATTTTGAATTAAAAAAACATGTCCAGAAAAAGGAAATCTTAAATAACCTGAAAATAACAAAAAAAAATAAATAAATAAATAAAATAAATGACATGTCTTCGTGGAATCGGTGATTGCAATTTTAAATTACAATTACTATATAAATCTATAATTTCCTTTTTGAGTTGTTGATTAAGTGTTGCTTCTTTGGTGTCGATCAATCATTCATAAGAACCATTATTTGGAAAATTCTTTTAATATTGGACAACAACTTTGAATTTATTTACATCAAACATGGAATAAATGTCATTTTAGAGGTGCTTATCCAATGCTCTCACTTTGGTGCTGAGTCGTTGTTCGAAATGGCTACTAGTTGGGAAATTGGTTTATTATATCGTATGATCGAGTAGTAGCATGGGCTCCGGGTTCCAGGCTCCAACGTTTGTTGAACGTAGGCTCTTGGCTCCAACCTTTTTTGAACGTGGGGCCCTGGGCCTGTCTTACTACCCCCCAATGAAAAAATAAATGCAAAAACTGTTGTAAGACTAAAACTCAACATTGCACGATTAAATACAAGGGTTGCTGCTTTGGTATCGATCTACATTTAATACCCATAAAAGATGGATGTCAATGTGAAACTTAGTACTCAGTTTTGCTCTTAAATGGTTGGTGAATTGAATCTTAGCGGGTAGTTTAAACCAGTTTATCTATCACATACTCCCAGGGCCTTTAGTTCGCAGGTTTGTTTTTATTTAATTCTTCTTGATCTGAGCCTCTGATTGTGGTTCCAAAGGAGCGAAAATTTTTACTGTTACGAAGGACTTCAAATTATCAGTTTGCTCCTGACTTCGTTTTTAAGGATTCCCTCTTGGAAAAGTTCTACTAATATATTGCGGAACTTGCAAAGCTCTTTTAATAACCGATATTTTAGGTGCCAAAAATGTTCAAATTCACATTTCAACGAGGCACTTTTAACTTTTCAACGGATATGACGGATTTTAATATGTATTGCTCTGTTTAATTACCCCTCTTACGACATGCGCTTTCATGAGTTTACCCACACATTTCACATACACGAGTTACTCGAGATAAGTGGACATGCAAAGTTTATATTACCAATCCATTTTTTAAAGATGCCCAATGTCATATTGAGTAAATGTACACGAAACAAAATCTTTACAAATACATGGTAAAACAAGGCAATTGAACAACGCTATTATTGTTATTCTTTATCTTGAAGTCCCCAACACGAGGTCGTAAAAAATGAGCTGTGCTCATACCTCATTGTAAGCGATACGTTTAAAGACGGTTCTTAGAGCACTTAAATGACACGAAAAACACGACAGAAATAAAAACATAAAAATGGTACATGTGAAAGGTTAATCCTCAAACCCATAATGTGTGATTTTTTGTGGAATTATCTTATGTAATAAAAGCCTAGTTAGTAAAATTTTTCATTGACCGATACCTTATTTAATTATTCATTATTTACTAAAACAAATGAAAGAACATGGTGTTTATATCAAGTCTCACCATGGTGTCCCCTGTTGACGCCGGGGAAAATACACGTACACGTCGGTCACAATTATTTAATGCAATTCATTTACTGAAACGTTTTTCAAATATTTATTTTTTCAATCTTTTTCGATATATTCTTAGCACCAAGTTTGACGTGATTTTTTATGTTTAATATGTGTAAAATTTTAACACTTAACTCTTCTATTTACATGTAGCAAAGCAAAATTACTACATGTATGAAACTTGATACAAATATATAATTTAAGTATATTAACATATTAATCTTTTAATTTCTTATCTTTTCTTTAGTTTTATATATTAATATATTAATTAAATTACAGTTTTTGATATAAAAAAAATGCTCGATAAATAAGTAATATATCCTATGGTGCAAGTTTAACTTTTATGACATGGCTTCTTATGGTAGAAAGCTTACTAGAAGTTGTCATTACCATTCAATTATAAAAAAATAAACCCGTGGTCTTAATAATATATCAACAAGACACATGATTGTTTTAATGTTATATATTGGACGAAATACAAGAGCCATCTTGTCCTCGACAAAACTGTGATTTTCCATTGAAAATTTCTCTTCACAAATAACAAACCGTAAAATCGTTTACTTGTACCAATTCCAAATACTTTGCATGTGAATTCCCTGAATCTGTTATTTTAAGTAAAATTGTGGCGTTCATAGATTTTTAGAGACAAGTTTAAACTATACATGTTTTACGCACATATTGAAAAGGCAATATATTTCAATTCATTTGGTCTGTACCAGTTTTTTATGTGGAACGTTTCGTATAGAAGACACGGATTGCAGAAAAGATGTGCAATATCGAATCAAAAAAAAAAGTAATAACAATCAGGCTTGTCCTCTGGTGAATCAGTTTTAGCAGACATATGCAATCCCCTCTTTTGCTTTACAAATGGATTATTTCAGTTGACACATTCCACTACTGGACCGTTGTTCATGAGATCGTATATTCATATTAGATAACAAAATACCGAAGTTACCGAAGAATCAGGGTCCGGAACCGAAAAAAAAATTCCTGACGACAAAGTAGAGCAAGTTCCGAATACTTTTATGCATGTACATGTATTGATTTGGATATTGTTTCAGTTTACTTTATTTGCAACCTTATTTACCCATACTGAATGTTACCTGAATAGTCGCACATGCAAAACACTTATATGTGAGGGCCATAAACCCCGAAAACGGTATGAAAATCGGCGTTTGTGTCAGAATAATATAAAAGATAAAAAACAAACAAAAAAATAAACAAACAAAAAAAATAAACGACCCCCTAAAAAAACTAAAACAAGATAAATACAAATCCCCTTACTGGCAAATCACTGCATGAAATGATGCGTTTAAATAATTTCATAAAAAATTAAATTTCTAGTTGAAAATTTAATGTTTGATTTACTCAATATTAATTTTAATTTTTAGTCAAATTTAATTTTTGACGTTAAACTTTAAATTTTGGTGCCTATAATTTAGATTTAATTGTAATTAAATTCGAACTTTCAGAATAAAATAATATGTTTTTAAATCTGTAATTTATAGACATTTAATCTAAATTTACTGGTGATTATTTCTGTAATTTATTTGAGGAATAATAATTTTTTAAATTTGGAGTTTCTTGACATTTAATATTAATTTAATATCTGTTAAACTTATAATTTATTGGAGGAATACTGTTAGTTTTAAATATGTAATTTATAAACATTTAATTCAAATTTATTGGTTATTAAATATGTGATTTATTAAAACAATAATATATCCTGAAATTTGTGATTTATTTCGTTTGAATGCAGTATTTTTGTTCGAAACTAGAATTCAAATACTATTACCAGATTTTATTCAATACAAAAACTTCAAATATACAATAAATTAAAAGAAAATTATATTGAATATTTACAAAAGATATTTTTTATTGATCACTACCATTGCCCATCTCTGTATAACATCAAGGACTTGATAACATCATGAAACAGTTCGTCATCATTATGGAGAATTTCGATACTTTATGATCAACTGTGTACGTATTACAACCTCAAGTTGCATGATAAATGTACACGACAAGATGAAATACACGAACCATTCTTACATATTAATGTTCAGCTTGAATCTTCTACCTCGAATTTTCAACCAGTCTGGGATTTTTTTAAATAAAATTTAACAGCGACCAGAAAACAACATTTTTAATTACTGCATGTTCTCTTGTGATGTGGACTACATGGGAGATAACTGTGGCAGTCATAAGTTGCTTTATTTTTTTCACTCTCTATTGGTTATCTCCCTTACACAGGACATCCAGTAAAAAAAAAGTGGAATTGTATGTAAAACATTTTCTCTTTGCACATTATTCCTATAGGTCCAATCATAATTGATTTTTACATTTAATATAGACACAACAATATGTTTTAACAACAAAACTTGTACCCCCAACAATAGTCTTTGAAGTATGAGCCTTGGGGATTATCGATAATCCATATCCCTTTATATTTCTAATGCATAATCCTGCATCCTTAAAACCATATCCGCTAATACTCCGAAAAGCATTTCAAGCCAATATTCCATGCAAAATGTTCTCCATTATCCCTAAATTAGCCTAAAATATTGTTTTGTTTCTAAGAAATTATTATCCAAATAAATAGTGTATTACATATATAAACCATGATTTCAAAACAAAATCAATAATCCATATTCTTAAAATAAAAAGGCAAAATTGTCCATATCCCTAAAAATGACAACCAATCAATATTCCTAAAACCCCTATACAAGACTTAAGCCTGCAGCCAAGACGAGGGGTTAATACTTAGTATTTGAGTATTTTATTGAATGGACATTCGAACTGAGGGAAAAAGATAAAAAAATCATTATAAAATATTTCCCGTTGTATGCAATCAGCTGTTAATATTGCGTCATGCAAGCAGTAAGATCTACATTGAAAAGAATACGAAACGGATAGTTCCACAAAAAAAAATCACGATATTAAATTTTATTACTATTGATATTTCCGTATTCCCAGGAAATCAAATATTCCCTTTAATAAAACATCGCCAAATCTTTTCTGTTTATAATATGATTTCATCTTTTTAGAAATATGTTTTAGTTGTAGCTAGCTATGCAGTTTTATATATGACTGTTCTAGATCCAAGTAATATTACCAACCCTCTACCACGTGGCTGAAATAATACCGAATTTTGCGTTAAACATCACTCAGTCAAGAATTTTGATCAAATATCTAAACCCCCTATCAACTGAAGAAATTGTTACCTTTTCATCTTTTTTATGGTTATTAAAAATTAGGAAAAGGGACGAAAATAGGCACAAACTCGTTTTAACCATTCACCAACCCAGTAGTCAGTACTTCGGTGCTGACCCGAAAACCGACTTTATTGAAACTTGCAATATCTAAATTTTACAAAATGTTGTTTAAAACTAAGGAGTATCTCCCTCATGCATAGCTCTGTCCTTAGCTGAATTTTGGCTTTCTGTTTAGATCAGTTTGGTTATTTGTTCTCTATCAGCTTTTACACGTTTTTTGGACAATGGAATTCCAAATATTTTGGTTTGATCTGCACTGATGAGACATAAGTTGTCGAAATACGCATATGCAGAATTTAAATTAACAGTAACTTCGGTATTGTGTTATTTAACATGATCAGAATATTGTTAGTATGTGTATATGATGATTTTTTTATAACATGTATATATCCTTGTGTAGAGCAATAATTTCACGGATGTATTTGGATATCTGAAAAACTTTTTCGAATAAAGTAAAAGGTTTTGTGAAAAGTTTTCATTTAAAAAACACACACATGCGCGTTTGCATATTTATGCAACAAAAGCGCAACAATTGAATGTTCTATATCTCTGCTGGATACTGGTCAAATATCCCTTTATGTCATTATCAAGTATTTGTGTTTCCTGTTAAGAATGAATAGTTAGCATCTCGGAGTTTTACCGTATCCTTCATATCACATTTAATGTTTGATAAAATGAAGCATGATAATTAAAAGACGGAAACTAACAATAAGAAATATTTTATTAGTCAGACCTAAAGCCATTTTATTGACATGCTACAAAATTAAAGAGTGGACGAATTCTTTGATAAGAGTAAACTTCATTGTTAGAATGGCTTGCTTAATATAAGATTTTTACAATAAAACACTAGAGTATGTTCAAATTGAACTTCACTTATTTTAAGATAAGCAAACCCCTGCATCATACCAGTCTTATCAGGCTACCCTTTGCAAATTAAACAAGATATGTTTGAGAAAAAAATCCATACACATCTCTCGAACACGAAATAGAGGTTGCATAAAAAAACAGACATCATTTGTCCCACTTTTTAGCTCATCTGACTTCGAAAATGTCAATATAAGGTTTTATCTTCATACAATATTCGCTCGACCGTCCATCAGTTTTTCAGTTCCATTGTAAAATCTGCCAGTTACTAAAGTTCTTGTCAGTTCTAGTCAAATTTTGTGTTTTTTGGTCAAAACTTCAAAGGGAAGTTACTCCTACACCGGACAAACAAACATTAAGCATGCACATTTGTTTTAAAGTACGGTCTTCGTGCTTAGCCAGTTTGGACAAAATAATTCCCTACACAATATTCATGAGATTCTGCAGTAAGTTAGCATATTTTCGAATTTTTAATAATTTCTTCGTCACTGAGAAGACATTTCAAGTTAGTACAGTTGTTTATTTTTATTACTTGAAACAAGTAGCACCTGAAAGCATGGTAAGCGCTTTTTGGGATTAGGTTTTGAATTGTGTTGCTAACTAAATATCTGCTATAGGTTAAACTTTCATAATTTTTGATTAAAAATGTTTTATTTTTTGGTTAGTTATCACAAACAGGGAACCATTCTGTCCCCTTGAGATTTTTCAAAAAGTGACCTCCCTTTTGGGTTTTGCTAAATTCATTCTGTTGATTGCAGAACTGGCAAATGGTCTATTATTGGAATAAGTTTGATATTGCACTTTTTTCAAAGTTTTCGGTATGGTTAATAAATTATTAATGAGAAGATTTTTATTGGATTTTCTTTTGAACTGGTTGTTCATTAACAGTATTCTTGTCATCTCTCGGACCCAAGGGTGTTTTTGAACCACCTTTTAATTATACCCCCACTCGCGAGTGGGTGGTATATTAGAATACCCTTGTCCGTCCGTCCGTCCGTCTGAAGTCCGTCGCATTTTTCTCGGCCACTGCTGGGCCGATTTGTTTCAAATTTGGTCTTTCACTTTATATCCAGGGGGATACGTCGTATGCTATTTTGACCGCCCTATGATAGCAATTTCCTGTTTGGCGGGACTTGGCCATTTTTCCATTTCTTGTACATTGTGAAAATTTTCGTCGCTTTTTTTCTCTGCTTCTGGTGGTCCTATTAATTTCTAATTTGGTATTTGACTTTATATATAGGGGTAATACGTCGTCCCATTTTGGTCACCTCATGATATCAACTTCCTGTTTGGCGTGACTTAGCCAATTACCCCTTTATTGAACATAGTGAAATTTTCGTCGCACTTTTCTCAGCTACTGGTGGGCCGATTTATTTCAAATTTGGTATTTGATTTTATATATATGAGGAATGCGTCGTCTCCCATTTTGGTTACCTAATGATATCAACTTCCTGTTTGGCGGAACTTAGCCAGTCTTCCCTCTTTAATGTGTAAAAAAATACAAGTGGGGTATACCTAGCACGACAACGCGTGCAACCTCATTTTGTTTTTAGATAATCACGTGCATAATGTTAAAAAATGACAATATGGCAAACAAAAAATCACATTTCGGAACACTATTGGAACCCTCTTTTTCGAAGATCGGATCCGCCAATACCATGGGTTCAAGTGGTCTAGAATTACTTTATCAGAGAAAAACAAGTTTGATTTATAAGAAATAATATGTCTCCACTTGAAAAGGAAAAAAAAAACATGCATGTAAAATAAAATAAGCATATACCACCTATGCAAAATAATCTTCGGTTTAAAAGAAGTATACGCTCCCCCACCCATTTTTAAAAATAGTTTGATATTGAACGACATAATTTAGAATAAAATTTTGTCTACTTAGCGAGCTGACTTATCAGGACAAATCTCTTCAACATCAGATCTTACTGTTTTTCAATCAATGGACTGGTTAATTGGAAAGACTTTTTAAAGTAGAAGTTTGGTCTATTAATATCTAATTATTATCCTAAAAGTGTTTGGAACCAGAATACCACATACTCTGGGCTCCAACTTGTTGAACTTGGGGCTCCGGGCTCTATCACAAGGGCTCCTGGCTCCAATACTAGGGCTCCTGGCTCAAACACAATTAAGGGCTCTGGGATCCAGCACTAGGAATCCGAGCTCTACTCACTTGGCTTTGGGTTCAACGTACATGAGAACGGGACTCTCAGAGAGCTTTGGAGCCCTTTTTTTTACCCCTTATTAGTATCGCAGTCTTCATTGAAGCGTTTTCGTCAGAATAAACAGAACCAAATACATTGGCAGTACTATGCAACAAAGGCCACTGAAAATCAATTTCAAATGAAAGTCCATTTATACTCGTTGACAGCAAGCAATTTCAATACATAACAGTCGAGCAGACATAAAGTTCCAAATATTATTTAAATCATAATGAATGTGTTCGTAGCTTTTTGCATGTGTTGTTTATTGCCTTTACAGGTAAACCTACTGGTTTTGAGACGGAAAAGAAAAATTATTAGATGCGCATTTTGAATAATGGTTATGCGCTAATTTTTATTAATTTATTATACCCCGCTTTAGCGGGGGTATCTAGT
The DNA here is from genome assembly GCA_002080025.1 of Modiolus philippinarum. Taxonomy (NCBI): domain Eukaryota; kingdom Metazoa; phylum Mollusca; class Bivalvia; order Mytilida; family Modiolidae; genus Modiolus; species Modiolus philippinarum. Next base: position 439 of record MJUU01056669.1, on the reverse strand, counting down.
AATTATGGCGTCCGTCCGTCATAGGACTACACACTGTGTGGCGACAACTCTTCCTGGACCACATGGTGAAATTCAATGAAACTTTTGCAGAATGTTCAGTACATATTGCCATTGTGCACCATCTAATTAAAATTTGGTTTGATTTTTAAATTTTGTTGATTTTTTTTTTATTTCTGGAATCAGATGGGAGGCGGAAGATATTTATTAGTGAGCTCAGCTCACACTTTTTCTAGTTATTAATTGCCATTGCTTGAATAAGTGCTAAACCTTGCAGCTTACACTCTCTTGGTGCACAGTGCAATAGTTACTTTCGGCGCATCTGAAAATAATTTTGAATGTGGTAAAATATTGCATTTTGAGGGGGTGTATGCGCCCCCTTTCACAATATTTTCTATTGAATTACCAGTATACCTGTAATTTTAACACATCTTCATGAATT
>MJUU01056666.1:24980-50015 GCA_002080025.1 Modiolus philippinarum | reverse complement strand
GTAAATAGAATTAAGTCAAAACTGAAGGATCTTGGTAAAAAATATGTGCTATTGTCTGAAAGAAATACTACATCGATGTCCAACAAAACGAACTGGACAAGTCGGACACTTTCAAATGTACCAATTGGGACGAAAAAGCGTTAACCAAACAGCATTATACACTTTTAAATGTACCAATTGGGACGAAAAAAACGCTAACCAAACAACATTATAAGGATACAGAAATGCTTAAAGTTCCACCTAAAGATACCATCTTACCTACCATGTACTGGGTTCCGAAGCTTCACAAAAATCCCTTCAAAGATCGTTTTCTTTCAGCATCCAGTAAGTGTTCTACTACCAATTTATCCATCCATTAAGTAGTTCACTTACTTGTATAAAGGAGTTGGTTATTAAATACTGTGAAAAAACTATACAAAACTCTGGTTTAAATTACTTTTGGAGTGTAAAAAATTCTATTGAAGTTTTAGATAAACTACAATCTATTCGAAGACCAGTCTCATCTAGCGACAGTTATGATTTTTCTACACTTCATACTACCCTTCCACATAATTTGCTTAAATCCAAGTTAGGACAACTTATTAAATGGACTTTTAAGTTTTCTGGTCTGCAGTTCATTTGCTCTAACAAAAAGCAAGTATTCTTCTCTAATATAACCTATAATAATCATTGTTCCTGGACATGTGATGATATGATTAATGCACTCAATCTTTTGCTGGACAATATTTTTGTTCGTTTTGGCAACACTATTTATCAACAGGTCAGTGATAAACTTATTTCTGTTTTCAATGATAACAGCAGGTATATTGACGATATCCTTACTATTGATAATTCCCAGTTTTTAGATTATGTAGACATTATTTATCCACAACAACTGAAATTAAATAAAGCTAACAATGATTATAAATGTTGCCCGTTTGTGGATCTGACTATCATTATTGACTCTGGTAAAATTAAAACCAAAATATATGGTAAAAGGGATGATTTTGATTTCACTATTACTAATTTCCCTTTCTTGACGGCGACATTTCCCTTGCTTCATCCTACGGGATGTATATTTCTCAACTGGTACGATTCGCACGAGTTTGTTCTACTCTTGATGATTTCAATGAACGTAACCGTACTATCACAGACAAACTTTTACAACAAGGTTACAGATTTCATAAGTTGTTGAATACATTTAAGAAGTTTTCTAATAGATATGAACATGTTATATCTAAATATGGCGTTACTCGTAAACAGCTTATTACTATGGGCATTTCTAGTCCTCCATTTTACGGAAATGTTGTTTAAAATGCCAGAAATTGATTAAAAATCCAGAAAAGCTGGGACGTAACTTACATTCTTTACGTAATAGGGGATATTGGCAAGATATTCTGCTTGCATCCGTTAAATTAGCTTTGAGACCTAGTGACCTGAAAATTTTGCACACATACTGGCCTCTCACTGATACTGCCGATGTCTACTGAAATTTATGATGATTCTTGACCAAACCCTTTTGGAAGTTTTGAGTTTGATTTTTTTTCCCGTAGTGCGACAGTGTTCTACCAGCAGACTAGGCTCCTTGAGCTAGCCGGCAGTTTAGCGGCGAGCACCCCTTGACCCATCTTTCAGAATTACGCATTGTCTTTTTCTCTCCTTTCAAGATTGTGGTCATGGAGTTGATAGTCTAACTGTATTGGGTTTTATTCGTATGTTTTTATACTATAGGTAAACGGGACAGATAAAGGGGAGGTTTGGGTACCCATAAACCGGTTTAACCCTACCGCTGGCTTTTGCTAGTGCCGGTACCAAGTCCGGCTGTCCCGAGTTCCTATCGTTGTCTACGTTTGTCTTATGTCTTATATTGTTTTTCTTGTGTAGTTCCCTTGCAAATTGTTGCATGTACATTGTAATTATAATTTTCAGCCATTGTAGGTGTTTCCTGTTATCCATTTTTTAACAGGTAATCTGTTTGAACGATATGAAATAGAGAATAAACTGAATAAATATTAAAATACCGAAGTTACGTTTCGACAACTTATGTCTCATTAGTGATGATCAAATCAGATCATTTGGAAATCCATATACCGAAATATGTGCAAATTCTGATTGAGAACAAATTACCAAAATGATCTAAATAGTAAAGCCAAAATCAGAGAAGGACAGAGCTATGCGAGCGGGACATACTCCGCAGTTTTGAACAAAATTTTGTTGAATTTAGATATTGCATTTTTCCAAATAAAATAAAATGAGTTGATCAGATCAGCAAACTAAAATACTCGTGCTTTTATGAGAAAGACTGGGAGCAACAATGCCACGTGTCAAGACATATTGTTGATTGATTAGTAAGTGTTTGGAAACATGTGTGCATTATAACAGTTATATCAGGACAAAGTCGATGATAAAAAGCAACAAGGGATCAAGGGGTGGATGGAACAATTGTTTTGATTTTATCTGCACCTTAGGGCTATCTCCCTCTTGCATAGCTCTGTCTTCAGCTGCTTTTGACTTTCCTGTTTAGATCCTATTGGTTATTTGTTCTCTATCAGCTTTAACACATATTTTGGTTCATGGATTTCCAAATGTTTTGATTTGATCTGCACATAAGCGACATAAGTTGTCGAAATGCGTATATGCAGAAGCGAAATTGACAGTAACTTCGGTATTTTTAATTTGTCACTTGAAAACAAGAGATGTAGACGATAAGTGAAAATTGTGTTTATATACGGTAGCTGATAGATACTGTTGGTTTAACGACATATATATATAGGAGGACTTGATGCACAGCTTTCCGAATGTAGTGTCGGAAATCATTTACCATATTATGACCCGACTACTTTTATATATATACACAAAGTATTCCCCTAACTTTCACGTGTAGAAGCCTGGTCAGTTATGTAGGCGGGACCCCTTTTTTAGCCAATGTAGGTGCAATGAGACATTACAACGAGATGTTATATACACTCTACTTGAGAAAAACCAGGTCTGATTTTTTCCTGTCCGTTCTTAGCGCTCCTCAAAAGTTCATTATCGCTAAATCCACGCTTGTAGCTAGGGGAAAACAGACATTAGTGTGAACGGAGACTGTATCCATTATACCAACAGAAACAGAAAATAAAATTGTAGACAACGCATAAGGAGTGGTGAAGGGATTTGACCTTAAAAGCAATTGGTTATATACTACTCAACAAATGCTTTTATTTTAGTGTATTAATGTATTCAACGCTAAAACGGATTTGTTTATTCCTTTTTTAGAACGATCCCGAAACGGATACGATGAAAATCCGGAATGGAATTTTTTTGCCGTATGATCGAGTTTGCCGTTAACGGAGGAATAATTTAAATTGTTTGATGTCAATAATCGGGACACTTCACCAGATTAACAATTTGCCATTTCAAAAAGTTGAAACTAATGTCTCATTTCGATGCCCCGTTCAATCCAAAATCAACGTGAACAATGAATTATCGCGATCAGACCTTCGATCTTGATTTTGCACTCTCAATTAATCGTTGTGCGAAAAGAAGAATAAACTAAGGACTTTTGATCAATCTGAAGCAAATGTGCCCATCAAATGATTAATCGCGTGACAGCGGGGCCTGTGAGACGTCGCAACGTCAACATCGCGTAACACGCTTTAACACTTATGGGAACGGAAGTTGAAATCGGAAAGTAGGCCTGAGGGATTCATGATCGACATAACAACAGAATTTGGAAGTCAGCCGGTTAAAAAATGTGATGGTTTGGTAAAAAAATTATAGACATTCTCACTATTTAGGTCTGTAAAAAGAAGTTCTGGATAATGACCTTGACCGTGACCGGAGAGGGTTCAGAATTTTAAGAGACATTTTTGGGCATAAAGTTAATTCTTACGTGCAAAAAAAATACATTTCATCTACGAGTTGTGATTCTCTGCTGGAAATTTAAATGTTAATATTGATAAAATATGTGTATCGTTTCTTTTGTTGAGTAGTATAATAATATAAAGCTAACGTAGGAAATTAAACTGTGGTTTCTTATAAATGGAACACCATCGAAATATGCGTAGTATTTCGTCAAAACACGTCATCCAGAATTAATGTGAGGAAAAGTAAAAGAAAGAATATTAAATCCGGTAGTTTTCTCCAAACCTTTTCATGACCTGGGAAGAAAAATAATCATGTAGTTCAATTTGAATGTCCAGCAAACAACAGAAAACACATGACGTTGCTTAAAAGTACCAGAAATGTTGTTTTTCAACAAGTAAGTAAGTACAGAAGTCACATGACAATAATTTTCGGCATCTGAATATGATTTAAGGTGCTCCGGCTACAGAGCCGTCGGGCGCGTCCAAAGTTGATGGACGGGGAATGCGCTGTCGATACGGGGTAGTCAGGTCATAATACAGAAGCCTTGTCACAAACCATTATCGCAAAACTAAGTGTAGAAACGCCACGTTCGATGCAGTATGAAGACCCCTTCTTTATTTCTCCAAGGAGAGTAGACGCACTGGGCATCGTTTAAAAGGCTAAATTTCCTGCCCCTACCCGTTTTCCAGTGGCAATCAATACTCGTTGTCCCAGTTGTCCCTTCCACCTTTATTTCGTTCTCCCTTTATACCTACTTTTTTTATTGATTAACTATTTGTCATCCTGATATAGTTGAAATATTGCTAACTTGCTAAACCCTAACCAATCAATCAATCAGTATAACAAAAATTGCTTGTTTATATGACGCGGATGATAGGATACCACTATTTTGACAGTAGAAGGTAAATTTCTAAGTCTTTCTTCGAATACAACACTTTGGCAGCTCAACCTGTTATTAAGAAAAAGCTTGCAACAAAGTAGAAATTGTACGTGAGCGAAAAATGATTTTGCAAGATGTTGCTACATCACTTAAGGCTTGAGCGGCTTCAGTTTCGTACTCTTGAAGGGCATAGCGCTCATTCACTTTGGAAATACTCAAGCTTTCAGAACAGGAGAGAATTCATATTTTAGATTCAAACAGAAAGTCACCTAAGAACAAGGGCGAATGAAGCACAAGTCACTTACCGTATATAAAAAGTTTAAATAACCCTATTCTCGTTTTGCATAGCTGAATTATTATATCTTTCAAATATGTATATCAAAACAAATGAGTTATTGTAGAAATAACGTGGTAATTGACATTGAATGACATGACATTCCTATCAAAACCATGTCGACATCTAACAAAGCTTTTGATTCTACCAAATAATACATGAATTTATTGCTACCACTATCTCTTGGAATGGACATAATTGATAAATACGAGCATGAAAAAGGAAGGAAGTGGGGTAAATGTCAAGGAGACAACATCCCATCTCCAGGTTAAAACGACCCAAAACACAGTATCTAGGGGTCACCGTTCGATCTTCAACACGTTGAGGAACTTCACACCATAAAGCAAGCCCTAAAGTGCCCCAAAAAAGTGAAAAAAGTGAATAAATCAATGGAAACAAACCACATCCAATAACCCGAATAGGAAGAAACTCATTTTTAAGAAGACAAGGACAAGCCAATGACCAACATATTCCTGACTTAGACAGGAGCAAACAATGCGGTGGGGTTAAACTCGTTTTCTTGGATGCAAACCCTCCCCCTATGTGTGGTAAATGGCTAAAAATAAATACACAAAAAGACTCACAGTAAAAATCAAACTAGAAAAAAGTCCAACTTATCAAGAAGAGTACCTTTACATGAATGAATGTACAATGAAGTACACAAAACATGAAGACAATACACATGGGTACTGTCCTGACAGTTACTGACAGCTAGCTAAGAACATAATTTCCGTTGACTATGATATCAATCCTTCTTATATATGAAACTTCAATTGGAATGCTACTAACTAGATTTTGTTTAACAAAATCATCAAGATTTTGTTTAACAAAATCATCAATTATGAAAGAAGATCATGATATTGTGCCAAATAAAAAGTGTTTTCTTCTTTCACACATGATACAAAAGACAAATGGGGTTATTATTTTAGATGAAGCCTTAAGCCCCATTTAACAGTTCGATGATAACTTTGTCACAGAAAACAATACCGGCCAACGCCCTCAACGCATTTTTACTGTTTAAAACTGTAGTCCGTCAATCACTCAAGTATTAACAAGATGGTCTAATTCATTAATTTAATTACCATTTCTTTTTTAATATATTCATAATTTGTTGTAAGGGTTCGCTTGATAATTTGGTAGTTCATATGAAATGCACATTCCCATAGTATAGGTAAAGTCAGGCAGATAATTATTGGGTTGTTTTTACAGTAGATGTGGGCAAATGTGTGATTTTGTGTTGTTGTTTCGGATTATTCTGCTCACCTGTTTGTTCGTTCGTATGTTCGTCCATATAACTTTTGAAGCGGAATTTATAGATGGATCAACTTTTTTGTCAATTAATCTAACTTGCATAGTGCCTACATCGATGTAAAAATTAGGTCAGTTTAAAATAAAGTTCATGCACGAGTGCCTCTGTTAAAAAAATCAGCAATACTAAATATAGTAAAGGAATGATATATTTTATCTTTCGTTTCGCCTCAGATAGTTACGAGGTTCATATGATATGAAAAACTGGGTCACCTTAATATATATTTCATGCCTGAGTGACCCAGAAAGTCCATAACAATATACAAACAGTATTTCGTCTTAAGGTCAAGAAGTTTTTGATAAACATTATGCCGCCTTGAATTATATTTTATGCATGAGTGACTCGTGTTAAAGTACAGCAGTGAGAAGTAATATATTTTGTCGGTATGTCACGACGCAAAACATAAATATATGACCACTTTGATAAATTTATATTCATGCACGAGTTACTTAGGCTTACGTTAAAACTTGACATCTGAGAAACAAAAGCACTTACTTAGAGAAATGATATCTTATCAGATAACTAAATAACAAACTTACTGTAAATTTAGTTTCTGCGTATGGCCATTTCGACAGCTTATGTCTCTTCAGTGCAGATAAATTCTACACGTTTGGAAGATTTTGATTTTAATACTGCTGATGAGAGGTTACTCCTTGAAACACGTGCACAGCATAACGAAATTTACTGTTCTTTATGCAACTTCGGTATTTTTTGTATTTATACGTATTTAGTACCAAAAAAATAAAATAAATAAAATAATAAGTGTGTTACTAACGTAATGTATTTACAACTGTAAAGTTTTCGTAATATATCATGTATATTATGCTGCCCGTATTTATTAAGCAGACTATTTATGTACTGCAATTAAGTCATCATGTTTCATTTGGTGTGATGAAAACATAAAAAGTTTATATCTTTACAAGACAATTTGGTATTCAATCATCATTGGTTTTTAGCTGAACCAGGAAGAATTTGTTGATTATAAACATGTTTAATTGTAGGAAGCAATGTCATTCGTGATGGTATTAAGTTCTGTTTACCGTCTATGGGCTCTGTAAAAACCTTTTTTGCACTTCAATTTAAAGCTTACTTGGTACAAAATGTAATTGAAACAAATAGAAGGCGGTTGTAATCGGAAATGAATCCCGGAAAATCAGCAGATGTTTTATTATAGTACTTTTTCAAAATCAATTTAACACGTAAAATTTGTGCTTTGATTAGACAAACAACATATAGGATCATATGAACAATTAATACAAATATATGATATAATGTACACAAATAAAAAATTTAATAAGTGAACGCTTTTGTTGTTAAGTCACCTTGGGGCCCTTCACTCATACCTCAAAGGAAGTTCAAGAAGACCCCTAGCTAGATGTCGAACAACGCTACGTCCATGTCTCTTTTCGCCTTAGTGCGGGATCGTCAACAAACAATAAAATATCAGGCAAAGTACTCTAACAAAACTAAATTAGACAGTTTTTTTTATGCGATACAATAACGTCAAAATGTGTATATCAATTCAATACACACATTTTCCAAAGTCATTTAAGGGGTAGACCTGGGGAAGCCTAAAATTTTCCACTCGTTTAATTTCCTTAATACTTTCAGTATTAAAATATACATGTTCATGTCGACTTTCAGCAATTTTCAACAATTTTTACCGTCCCGTTTTATGTCTAGTGTTCATCAAAGATACCCTGTTTCCTCATATTATTTTGTCCGTTCAGGACTTGATTATGGTGTATAAAATTGGCTTTAATTCAATTTGTATTTGATTTAAACTTATTTCAATTGCAAAATTCTGTAGTTTAGATATGTGTGAAAGTAAGCATGAGTAATGATAGTAAATTTAACTAGTTTTAACTAAAATACATGAATATTAGAGGCTGAAATTTTTACTCTATTTTGCGAAAATAGTAGCCAGGGTGATGGACAATAGTGCACGACCCGAAGGGGAGTGCACTATTCGAGGGGTTACTGGAAGATGGTGCTATCGATATATATATATATTTGTTAGAGATGGCCCCTTTTACCTGTAACCCCTCGTATTGTCCATCACCCTTGCTTATATTTTCCATAGTCAATGTAAAACACAACATTAATATTTTGAAAAGTTACACTGGCAAATAGTTCTATTCTTTTTAAAATGTTTCACAGTTTGAAAAGTCAACAAAAATACTGTCAAAATAACCCCCCCCCNCAAAAAAAAAAAAAAAAAAAAAAAATCTGAGCGCGGTAGCAGACGACACTCTTTCAAATGATGATTAGAAACTTGATTACATCAGTTGCACAGGAAGTGCCACCCACTTGTCCGTCAGATCAAAACTCCGCCTCCCGCACGTGGTAATTGATGATGATTGACGTAAAAATCAATAGTCTTCATAACAGCAATGCTTACTATTGCAATAGTGCAGTCAACGCTATTTCTTTTGAAAACTATGCAAAAATAAAACTGTTTTACTATAAAAGAACTTTCTTACAGAAGGTATAATAATCCTACATATATGGATTGTGCATTTAAGGAATAAGATAAATATCCCGATCGTGTATAAAAGGATCATTATTTCATCTGAATTGACAGAAATCTACGAAGAGTCCGTTGACCAATTTGCCAACTATTACCTCTGTAATCCTCTAAAACAGATGAAATTTTAAAATGCATTAATTCCCCAAAACAATTGGTAATTGTATGATTAAGTGAGTAAAGCAAAAATCAAGAGGACCGAAGCCCAACTAAGTTTTTATAACATTTCAAGTAAAAATTTTCAACAGCTCCGACATGGTGATTAATTACACTTTTCTACCACATTTGGTTTATTCATCCTTCCACATGATACTTTTTTAGTACATACATTATAAACAAAATATTAAGATGATTGTCCCCCAAACAAATTTCCATCTAAAGCATAACAAAAACATGTTATTAGTAATAAATTAAGGAAGAAAGCGTAATTAATTTGCCGCCGCCTCTCAAGTGTCCACAAATAAAAGCTCCTTTTAAGAGTTCTACAACCATTCGTGTACTGTGTACTTTTCCAACACATTTGAGGCGGCAACTTTACTTCTGTACTCTAACCTGTTACCGAATATCAGGTATTATGATCTTACATTTTTATAAAACTTTTCTTATATATTTAGGAGGTAAATTCAACAATCGTAAAAAGTTCCAATCATAACTGTTCTTTTTTCTGTAAAACAACATTGATTCTCGACATATATTCATATTTATGTCTTAATTACTCAATAGTTACAATCTTTAAACTATCATTTTTTTACACAGGTGTTTGTCCAAAATGGGATTCATTTAAAAACAAAAGAATGACTTACTGAAAATGACGCCTCACTGGACGAGTTGACGTTCTTTCTAGTGCTGCCTTTCTGTTTACCGTCCGTCCTTAATCACTTGGACTGCCTGTCTATTTTGTCGGTCAGATATTGTCCCAGCTCATTTGACAATGTTTCGAGTGCTGACCTTACTTTTTCCATTTCTCACCATTTGTTTTCATGTCCATTTTCTCTTCCCTATCATACTCGAGGTTCTTTCTTCCTCTCTTTTATTTTCCTTGCAACCATGACGCTGCGGACATCTTTCTTTTCCTAAACTTTCGTTGTGGTTCTTGCCGATGCATTTGAAACTGGATAAGTAGTTTTTGTCACGTTTCCCGATCCATTGGCAGCACTATTATACGTTATCTTTTTCTTTAGTCTTCACCCTGACTTGTAAGCAGCTTAATTTTAGGGACTAGTATGTCTTTTAAAATCTTCCCCTAGTCTCCTATGCCTTCTTTTTCCTTTCCTTTCTCATCATTTTAACATATCATATTCTTCTCCTCTACATCACAATTATGAGCGTGAGCTCTTTTTCGGAATACTCTTGTTGCATTTTATAAGACTGTAGCCCTAATTGGTGTTTCTCGCCATCCCCTGCTACCACCAATAACCGGCCACAAGTCAATGCAGACTGCACACAACCATTTGTTTTGTAATAAGACTGTTTGTATATTGTTTCTCATTTACAAATTAAAGTTACCAACTTGAATCTTACCTCAGAATTATATGTTCAATCTATAATTATATTTGCTTCTACATTTCTTATATTAACAATGGAAGTACATGGAGTAAATTCACATGAGACAAAGTCTCTACAAATACATGATTAAACCAAGCAATGGAACAAGACTTTTATTGTTTTTTTTATATTTCATAAAATCACTGAGCACCTACTACATAGCCATTCAATATTTTGTTTGTTTTCAATTGATTTTCCAGGATTATCAATGTCTAACGTTAACATATTTTTTATTTTCATTACTTGGTTGAAGACCAGTGTCAGAATAAATCTCTGTGATAATTAACAATGAAGGGATATGGAGTAAATGCAAATGAGACAAAGTCTCTACAAATACATGCATAGATTTTTCAATACAACTGATTCAATAGATAATGCTGATATTCACTAGCAAAAATATTTGCGTAAAAAGTATCATCACAATTTGATTACATAATTACTTAAGAACAATACAACACATTTGGAAATAAACTATCAATTTATATTCGTACAAACCAAGGCAAACAACTACCGCTTATTCCATAAAATCCTCTATATCAATACAACTTTCTTTGCAAAAGACAGACATAAACCCATTAGGGTTATAGCAAATACAATGTACAATGCACAAAAAGAAACAAATATATACAACAAAAGTTAGGCATTTTGATATAGCATATGTAATATTCAATTTAAATATAGATTAGAGCAGTAGAGTCTCCTCTCCTCAGTTCAAAACTGTTTAAAAAAAGAAACTACTTTTATCTATTAATATCTTCTGATCTTCTGGTTTTGGGGGATTAAGAATTATTTTCAGTTTTTCAGTATAGTTAAGATTCTTGAATTTGTCATATAAATTTACATCATATTCTATGACACCATCTCTAAGATTTTTGTTATTACCACAATCAAAAAATAAATGTTTTTCATCGTCCAGAACCTAACAAAATTGACATTTTCTTGCTTTTCTTGGTATTTTTAGATATTTTCCTTTTTCAAAAGTTGATAGAAAAAAAAGAAGAGTAATCTTCTTTCTTGATGTTCGTTTAACCTAAATTTGGCGATGAAATTTGTTTTTTCTTTGCTTGGATAAGACAGATGGTAGTTTTTCTCATCTTTACAAAAATATTTACATAAATAATTTTTATTTTTAATGGTAAATCTAATATTTTTTTCTTGTACTAGGTTGTTATAATAGTTAGATATGTTTTTAACTTATTTTTTAATTTGTTGGTGTCTTTTGAAGTTTTGCATGAAGTTATTTCATTCATAGCTATTTTTTTTCTTTTTTTACAGATTCAGCAAGGGTATATCATGAAAAAGTTCCACTGATATCTAATATTTTTGTTAGCTCAAAGGCGTTCCTCAATATAGGGTTTATGTTTTCGCTGTTTAGTCTTGAAAAATACAAAATAGTTTCAGTTTTTATAGATGATTCTACTGGTAACATTCCAATTTCTGCTCTAGCAGCTACATTGGTTGCACTTCTTCCTATGCTGCAGTATCGTGAAAGGGTCCATTGCCATAATCCACTGTCTAGCATGGCAAAGGTATTTTTCACTCTATCATTTGTTTGAATGCCACATTGCTGATAACCAATAGGCATATCTAAGCTTGAGAACAAACAATTTCCATACAAGGCGTCAGGATTGTCCTCTATCATCGGGAGAGGTGGGTATTCAACCAAACTATTAGGCGTTCACAACAGAATCACAACATAATCTAGCACTACAGTCAGGTTTTTGAACCAAAACCATCAGCTTTTACATGTATATATTTTTCGATTTACAGTTACTGTTAACGTGGTTATTTTCGCGGGGGTGGGGGTAGGTTCATTTCTCGAAATGTCATACTCAAATATTTCGCGGATCTTCAAATTTTGATAGTAAAACGTTTGTTATCAAAAGTTTCCGAGTGGGGGTTATTTTCGCGTAAAATACCCAGACGCGAAATAATTCTGTTTTGGTCTGCACTGAAGAGACATAAGTAATCGAAATGTCCATCTACAGAAACAAAGTTAACAGCAACATCGGTAATAATTAAATGAGTAATCTAAGAAAGGAAGCCTCTTTTTTAACACCTGTCATTTTACCATAAATTCAGAAAATGGGACAGCTACAAAAAGCTATTACAAATTAATTACCAATATCATTTACCAATAATAAATATTCAAGGCAATACATTTCACTTAAGTCAATTTGTTTTTTTTTATCCTACAAAGAATGACGTAAATCGAATTATTTACTATTATGTTGTCCTTGATTCTTCTTTACATTAAACTGTCATAAACACTTTTAAGGTAATAACTACGAAACAACTGTTTTCTAATTACTGTAATCTCTTTAAGTGATAAGCACACATCTCGAATGAAAAAACCTAAAAGACATTGATCGAGACCATAAAACTAATTTAAAACAAGCTAGACAAACATAAACACGCATTTCATTTGAGATTGGTTTTGTTCAGAATAATTTTCTAATTCGACCACTCATATGATGCTATACCATATATTTAAATTTATTCACTACAAATGCATACTAAGTATCTGATTTTGATTTTATGCGCATTCCATTGTATTCAAATGGGCATTGATGTAACATGAGATAAGGCCTGATAGTCAAAACCTGCTAAAAGCAGTCACTCAAGTAATCCTGGTTGTTTGTGCAACAACTGCTGTCTTTAAATCTCAGTTTTACTGAGATTTGAATTTGTACTTTAGGGTAAAACAATTGCTTCAACAATAGCTTAAGTAGTAGAGGTTGTTAAGTGATCATTTATTCCCATATTTTTCAATTAACTTAAATGTCCTGCATTTCTAATGGATGTCCTTTCTTTTCAAAGTTATGGGAAATAGAGGAGAAGCCTTGGCACGATTTAATGTCTTCTTATTGTTACGAATAAGTAACAGCAACAAAACTTCAACAATTTAAAAGTATTTATCACAAAATCAAGAATTGTTATATATTTACAAATTTACAAATCCATGATAAATATTTTACTTATCTCGACATACACTGATCCTGTTAATGTGCTTATGATATTTCCTTACTTCTACAATTCCGTTTATGCATATGAATCATCAATCAAAATATTCTTCACAAGTAATGTAAATGATAACTAAATACCGAAGTTACTGTGAATTTATTTTCTGCATATGCGCATTTCGACAACTTATTTCTCTTCAGTGCAGATTAAATCTAAACGTTTGGAAGACCATGAACTCAAGGATGTTTAAAAACTGATAGAGAACAAATAACCAATTGAATATAATCTAAATCTACAGCCAAAATCAGCTAAGGACAGAGCTTTGCATGAGGGCGATACTCCTTAGTTTTCCACGAAATTTACAAAAATTTGGATATTGTAAGGTTCCAAATAGAATCGGCTTTCGGGTCAGCACCGAAGTACTGACTACTGGGCTGGTAAATACTGACTACTGGGCTGGTGAATACCCTCGGGGACTAACATTCCACCAGCAGTGGCATCGACCCAGGGGTAACAAATAACTAAATACCGAAGTTACTGTGAATTTATTTTCTGCTTATGCGCATTTCGACAACTTGTGTCTCTTCATTGCAGATAAAATCTAAACGTTTGGAGGACCATGAACTCAAAGATGTTTAATAACTGATAGAGAACAATTAACCAATATAATTTAAATTTAAAGCCAAAATCAGCTAAGGACAGAGCTTTGCATGAGGGAGATACTCCTTAGTTTTCCACGAAATTTACAAAAAATTGGATATTGTAAGGTTCCAAATAGAATCGGCTTTCGGGTCAGCACCGAAGTACTGACTACTGGGCAGGTGAATACCCTCAGAGACTAACAGTCAACCAGCAGTGGCATCGCCCCAGTGGTAACAAATAACTAAATACCGAAGTGACTGTGGATTTATTTTCTGCATATGCGCATTTCGAAAACTTATGTCTCTTCAGTGCAGATAAAATCTAAACGTTTGGAAGATCATGAACTCAAAGATGTTTAAAAACTGATAGAGAACAAATAACCAATATAAATTTAAAGCCAAAATCAGCTAAGGACAGAGCTTTGCATGAGGGAGATACTCCTTAGTTTTCCACGAAATATTAATTAATTCGGTGTATATCCAGAAGTAATATTCTAATTTCCTAAATCCAAACAGTTTAAAGAATGCTCAAAGACTAACAAAAAGACCCCGTATCACACACCATGACACACACCATGACTGGTGTAAAGATATGAATTTCAAAGAGGGTTTACTGCTGAAATGTTTTCCCCACTGGTTGTCGCCTTAGACTTGAAGCAGTCATGCCGGACGCAAGTTTCTATGGCACCACCCAAGGCTGTTGTGTCAAGTTTGGTTCAAATTGAATTGATGGTTTCCACTGTTAAACTATGTTCCCGGCTGGCTGGCATCTTTGATGAGATACACGTCTGTTGGTTACATTTTTCGGAAGGAACCTTTTTTACTAAGTTTTGTTCGAATTAGACTTGTAGTTTCTGAGAAGAAGATCTCTGAATTTATTTTCCATTAGGTCCAATGTTGAAGTATCTTTCCCGCTGGCGGCTATTCTTGACGCGGCACCGATCTTTGCCTTTTTGAAAGGAGCCATCTAAGGAGTTTTAAAAGACTAATTTTCTCTAATTGGACTAGTGTTGTCCGAGAAAGAGATGTTTGAAGGTGTTTCCTTTGATCCAATGATAAACTATGTAAACTATGTTCCAACTGGCGGCCATCTTAAAGTACGTGGGGCTTGCATTTTTTGTTGAAAGGTTCTATCCGAAGACTACTTTGACTAATTTTGCAGCTAATTGGACTTGGCCATACATGAAATGGCCATACAGCTCATTAAAATTATTGCAGTTGGGGTTAACATATGTGTTACGGTCTCATGTTCATTTACCCCATATCCTTTCGTAAAATAATTTGTAATTTTTGAGATCTTTGAGATATCCCTATAATGGACAAAAAATACCATAATAATTCTCAATTAGGAACTTTAATTTAGTAAAAATATTTCCCTACAATGTCAGGATGCCATGGTCCATTTATGACTTTTTCAAGACTACCTCAAAGAAAACGGAATGCACTGTTTATAACTTACTCCATTCAAAGAAAATCTATTTGAAATAATATTCACAATGCAGGGATGGGTCGCAGAAAATGATAAGATTCCTGAAAATTCATAAGTCAAATCATGGGTTCTGTATGATCTGAATATTCCCTTCTTCATTAAAGGATGTAAAGCTTTTGGTTCGATCTGTAAACATGTCTTGTCACCCGTATGGAATTGAAGTGCATATAAATGACATGAATGCATTCTTTTTACAGTTAACATTTTTGAATTATGTTTCTAATAACCTTGGTTACCTTATGTCTAGGAACATTTGCAGATTATACATATGCAGAAAGAGACAATGTATATCAAAAACTGATTAAACCATCTGAATATGATGGGGAGACATATACAAAAGTTACTAACATTTTTTAGCAATTGTCAGGCTTACAAGGAATCACTTAAAAGACCATTTGCAGAGGGTAGCCATTGTTATGAAGTAAGTGAGAACTGAACCGTCAGTCTAAAACGAACAATCCAAGGACAATGGCAACATTAAAAAAAGAAACAAAGACACAACATGAATACGGCACGGAAAAAAAAACACTTCGATATGGTGTACTTGTACATGAGATAATATCTCATGTGCATGGACACTTTGTTCAATTACTGTTATCTAAATCTATGTAAATTCTAAAACCGAAGGATTAATTCCCTCCATCGTAGTTTTGTCATAACCTATATTTGATATTGCTGATAATTCGGATTTCGTTTGGTTTTATGCATTTGAAACATTTTCCTTTGTTTGGGTTCTAGTGCTGCTGATGAGGAATTAATTTCCGAAATGGCCATACAGCTCATTAAAATTGTTGCAGTTGGAGCTGACATATGTGGTATGGTCTCATGTTCATTTACTCCATATCCTTTCGTGAAATACGAAAACATACACACATACAAAAATAAACAACACAGACGGGTGAGATCATGTGCACTGGTAGAGTAAGCATTTCCTGCTTCTAATAACAAACACACCCACAGTGTTGAACATATCAACTCCGGTAGTAGAGTAAAATCCGTTAGATGAAATACAAACTTAAGTGGTAAAGAGAAAGATCTTATGTCATCTGGTAAACTAATTTTCAACATCAGTCCACAAGATCGATATGGTAGAAATTACTTTTGGACTAGGACTTTCCATATTATTTGATTCTAATGCTGTTAATGTGAGGCTACTCCTTGAAACACGTCTACAGCATAATGAAATTTACTTTTTATTGTGTAGTATTACTAAAAAATTCATTCTCTCTTTGCCAGTTTTATAGCCTTATGAGATACAAGTCTCATATCATGAGACTGTCAGCAGAAGCTTATGTTATGTTCTAAATAAATGACAATAAAGCCTGGCTAAATGAAAAGACAACTAAAGGACACACGCAGAGATGTAGATAAAATAAGAAATTTATTTGTAATAAACATGAAATATAGGACATTTTGTTTTTGATACGGACTTTATCACGTCAAGACAAATAGTACAAAATATGACGTCAGCTTAGCAACCCGCACGTGACGCCTTCAAAGTGACCTAATAATTTCGTGATAATGTCCAGTTCGGTGATACTTGGATTATCAGTCTCTGTAGATCAAAGGAAATTCATACAAATTACCGATAATCTAGAAGAAAGAAGCTATTCTACAAAAGAAAATTCAAAACGCACAAGAAGCAAACCCCTGAGGAGGCAGAAAACCTTCGGCAAGCTTATGATATTTTTCTTTTAGATTTTGGCAGACCATTGAGCAGATGGATGCAATGCTTGCTACAATGAAGGATACAGACAAAATTAAGGCTCTGAAATCCCAACTGAGATTCCGTAAAAGTATTCTTCAGAAAAAAAGCAATCCAAAACATATAATATCAACAAAAAGAACAGATTTGTCTTAAAACGAAGTGATAGAAAATGCAAAAAAAAAAAAAACCTATTTTGGAATCATTTGCATTACCATGTAAAAGGTTTAGAGCTTAAGGATCTCTTTTGGAAAAGTCATACAGCATAAATTAGTTTTGAAGAAGTAAACCGATTAGTGGTTTAAATGGAAATGTTAAATCCGAGGTATTCTAAATACACATTTGTTGAAGTTTTCATAGTTAGGATAAGAGCATCTTTTTCTATTTATCATAATAAGTTATTTGAAGAAGTTTTCAAATGCAAGATAAAAATTTCTGTTTTTTATTAATGTTATTTGAATGAGTTTTTAAATGTAATATGGAACTCCTGTTTGAATATTAAACTATTTGTTGAAGTTTCAAAAAAAGATCAAATATAGGTAAACGGAATTTTGACATGTCAAATGGAAGCTCTTTTGAAAGGTTCACAGATCTAAATGAAAAATTCAGTTTTCATGGTGATAAAAACTTGATGTTGATATTGATACATTTATTTATTATTTTTCACAAAAATTTCAAAATTATATTCTTATGTTTATACAATTTTGGGTATATTTAATGTTAAATATGAAGACGATGACCCCATATACAGCAACAAATTGAGACAAGATTAGAGGTTAGAGTAAGTGTTGTAATATATGATACACTTGCCTGCCAACATCAATGTGTTTTACATTGTATGCTAACATTTTTACAGTTTCAGAAACACGTTGAAATGTTGTTTGTAAAAATTTGTTTTTCTGTTCCAGTCAACAATGTTTCCATAGTTGGATGACTCAAAATATTTGGAGGTAGGTAGGCAAGCTGTTTATAATATCCCTAGTAAATACGCGTTCCTTTTGTGACTTTTCATCTTTTTACTTGAAAAGTTTAAGAAATTGAAAAGCATCAATTTGGGCAGAAACGCCCCCTTTTTATAAATTTCGAGGGCCACAACTAAGCCATTTAAAATTTTCCATTTAACTACATTTTGAAATGCCTTTGCTTGATATACAACAAGTTATGATTCTGAGATATTTGAAAATTACCTGGTATTGCTATAATTATATTTACTTTTGTGTGGGAATTTATCTTTCTTCCTGAAGAATATTGAACAATGTCTTCACATGATTATTTGACGACACAGCCGTTTTCAATAGATGCAACACGAAAATGTCACTAGACAGAGTTATTAACAACTTGCGTCGTAAGCAACGTTAATCCTTAGCTGTATAATCAATATGAAAACGGTGGTAAACGAAAGGTGACGGCAATCAGTATTTCAATTATTTTCTATGTTAACATCTGCCTGATTTTTTGCTTACACTTTACAGAAAAAAATAGACGAAGAAAAAAAAACAGTGAAACCAAATTAAAAAAGAAAGCAAAATATTATATAATATTTAACAGAAAGAAAAAACTTCTAATAAAATATAGTTATTGATAGAATGAATAATTAGAGAAAACATGACATTACTTAAAGAAATGCAACATGCAAAACAGTAAATGCTTGAATAATTAAGAGAACGAGAAAATGATTATCCCAGAAAGTAGAAACACTTAAAAAGGGCAGAAAAAAAAACATTATTCAAGACTGAGCGTTAAGGCTTTGAATAATTCTTATCGGAAGCACAATGCAATAGAAAAAAAAGGATAATGGATTTAAGAAGTGAAAGATAAAAAAGATATAATTTACAGTTTGGAATTATTCAAAAAGACAAAAAAATTGCCAGAATATATGATTTACATTTTTAATACGATTCTCTATAGACATATAGTACTAAATATTACTGAAGAGAACATTCAACAAGAATATCTTATCCAAGTGCATATGTGAGAAAGATCAAATATTGCACAATATCCTCGAGTTACATTAAACGAAACAAAACTTTTTTGTACCTGAATCATCACAAATGATTAATTGTTTATAATTATTAAAGCTAGACGTCTATATAAAAGATTTCACCGTTAAGAACTTTTTTTATTGCAAAGGTTAACAAAGAACCTGCGAGAAAAGCCTTTAAGTAGCCTGGTATGAAAAGTGTTGTAGTAAATGTGAGACAGTTCGTTTCACAGCTACAGTTTTGTCAATTTTAGGCCACACGAGGGAAAGCCGGATCAGAATAAAGAGTGACCAATGAAATCCATCGAAAGATCAGTCTGTGACGTCACACTTTAACTATAGTTCGACTCGGGTGGACTATCATTTATCACTCTTGTTTGACAAGACATGCGCAATTTTACCATAACATTTCGTAATCTTCCGGTACAATAGTGAATTCGATCTTGCTAGTGTTGAACAACAGTTACTATTGTTGTGGATCGAACTGCCTCTATGCCAATAAATGGTTGACATGTCTGTAAATCGCTTCCTCCGGTGCTAGTTAGTACAGAAAAATACCATTAGAACTTAAGAAAAAACAATCAAATAAAGGTAATGTCTATTTCCATAACATTCGATAAAAATTACGTATTTCCAAAAGTGTGGAGGTGAACCAAGAAACAAACATTCTTACAACATATTTTGACAACTGATTTCTACAAGAATAATACAAGATCTATACTTGAAATTGGTAAGTAGATATGTGAGCTGATCCAGGAGCAATCCGGCCCATATAATATATTATTATGCTTCCTGGCATTAATAGTGTCTAATATACTATTTTGGCATAGTGTACCTACAGCCATGTACTATGCCTGTCACATGACTTGGAGGGCGGAGCTACAGCGTTGTCAATCAAATAGTGATAAAAAAGAAATCAACCTTAATTTGGTAATATTTCTCGTAAAGTAAAGTTTTGACCCCACTTATGACCATTCATTTTACTTATCTCTACATTTTATATCATAAAATAAATGAATTTTTGAGATCCGGCATAAAAAGTTAATTTTCAAATTTTCATGACATCATGCAATTATTTGAAATATAGGAATTTAAACTGACAGTTACGAAATGAAATGAACAACAATTCTTAACTTGGAAATTGTAATCAAAAGATGAAAATAAATGACACAGTCAGCATAATAATGATAATAACATTGTGTTTAGCAATGACTATGCCAAAATAGTGGTCAGGGTTGAATACACATAGTGCACTCCCCTCCGGATCGTGCACTATGGTCTCAACCCTGACCACTATTTTGGCATAGTCAATGCTAAACACAATGTTATTATCATAATATAATATAATATCCTTTTATTGTTTATAGAAAACTTACATGGGAAAATGTGTTCAGTATTCAGATCAAATCCAGTAACAGCAGTCACACATTTTGATCATTGATTTCAATATTTTATATTACTCATCGAAGTTGAATTGTTAGGAAAAGTAGCGCATTACGGCTACAGAATCGAATTTCACCAAGGAGGTTCACATCATATTCATTATGTCATATGGACTAAAATGCTCAAAAACAGGTGATTCAGCTAAAAAGTATAGTTGATTTTATATGCAAATACGTCACATGCTCATTACCAGATTCATCTAGATATCAGAATTTCATGATAAGAGATGTAGCTCTGTCTCATAGGAACACAATAAGATGTAAAAAGAAAGGTGGTATAAAGGCAATATGAATATGCAGAAATATAGGCAGAAAGTGCAAATCAAACAACTAGGACATAAGCAGAAACTATATAAGAAGATTCAATACCGGTACTTTGTAATCCAAGCCCTGAAGAATTATCAATTGAACTACGACTGGCTATGTCAGAGCACATTATGTGTCCCAATTATTTTTTTAAACGGGATGCTATCTCTATGGTGGCATAGTTCTGCCCGCTACTTGTCAGATAATTAAGTAGACTTGTCAGATATTTATGTCAACATGTCAAATATTTATGTTGACTTGTCAGATAATTATGTTCACTTGTCAGATAAAAAATTATTTTATTATGTGGTCTATTGACCGGCTAATGCCAATGTCTGCCATCCAAAAGTCAACATAAATATCTAACAAGACTACATAATTATCTGACAAGTCGATATGATTATCTAGCAAGTCGACATAATTATGTTACAAGTCGACTTAATTACTTGCTAGATAATTCTGTCAACATTCTCAGGTTATTATGTGTACTTGTCAGATATTTATGTCGACTTGTCAGATAATTATGTAGTCTTGTCAGATATTTATGTAGTCTTGTCAGATATTTATGTTGACTTTTGGATGGCAGACATTGGCGTTAAATGGTCGATAGACCACATAATATGAACATTTATTTATCTGACAAGTGTACATAATTATCTGACAAGTCAACATAAATATCTGACATGTTGACATAAATATCTGACAAGTCTGCTTAATTTTCTGACAAGTAGGGGGCAGAACTATGCCACCATATATCTCAATGATCGATTTAAACTTCCACGTGTACACTGCATTGGTCACGAATTCGGTCGATCTTATCTCGTCTATATATCTCGTCTATATTGCTTTAAGCTTTCGTTATAGACTGGCTCCTTTTCAAATCAACAGTGATGATCGACCTGAGTGTATTCCATGCAATTGTCCTTATACAATTCAACATGTTTTAATTGAATGTGTAGATGTTGCCGATATCAGGCGTGATTTTTATTCTGCTGATTGTCTTAAAGACCTATTTACAAACGTCGCTGGCGACAAAATCGTTCAATTTTTAAAAGCAATCAATTTATTTAGTAAGATTTAAATGGATCAATTTTAAATTGAGTTTCTAATTTCTAATATTGTTACTGTCAAACCATAATTTCTTCTATTATATTTTTTACATTTTACACATTTGTTTTACTTGTATAAAGTTATATGGTTTTATATTAATATTTTATGTATTTATTAAAATGGTTCAATATACTCAACAGTTCTCGCCACAATATAGCTGAAATATTACTGAAGTTGGCGTAAAACATCAATCAATCAATCAATCAATCAACCTTTTCAAATCAGAACGAAGTCGGGTATATGGTGGTAAACTGTTAACCAACACCAGAGACGGAAAATGAAAAGAATGGTAATCCGATAATTTTTTTTTTCGCATTTCCCGGATTTGTTTTTAAACGATTGGTGGTACGTTTGTTTAAGTATCTCCGTCAGGTTCGGTTTCAGTGTCGAACATAAATTACCTTCCATGATTGTTCAAATTCGCATTCAAAATTAGTTTAATTGCGTTTTTATGCATTAAAGGGTATCTGATATCATTTTCTAGACATATGGATACGACACAATCCGTTTTTTGATCTTCCAAAAAAAATGAAGAGATACAGCTCATATTGCTTTAATCAAACAACTAAAAGATACGCAGAAAATATAAGAAGATTCATTACGTTGTAATCAAATACCTGAAGAAAAATCATTTGAACTACGACCAAGCTATGTCAGAGCATACTTCCGCGCAAAAGATTGTTTTCTCAGGTGGTGGATAGGGGGATGTCCTGTCGAGATTCGTATTTATTTTATTCGTGTTATAATATGGAAAGTCTTACCGCGAAACATTGTAGCCAAACTATGTGGAGAAACGCAACGCCCTGTGCAGTATAGAGACCGTTCCGGCTATATTTCTCGTTCCAGAGCAGACTCACCGGGGTCGTATAGAAGCTAAAATTCCCGTCCCTACCCATTTCGCCCAATATCGAATGACAATCAAACTCGATGACCCAGACTGAGTTGTCTCTTCCACGTGTTTTCCTTTTTCGGTGGTTGTCTTGAGAAACTAGGAATAGCTGGCTATGGCGAATTTCATCGCCCGCGTGTTGAATACATTATTTATTTAAAAAAAACTATTAATCTGTTTACTTGATCCATATCTAACAAAAATAAGATACTTTTTTGTTTATTGCATTTGAACGTGAAGTTGTAAACCTTTCATGTTTTATTAATGACTTTTAGTTATTAATTAGTATAAGTAGTATATAACACCCCGTAGGAAGCTGTACAATGGAAGATGAGGGGACGAGCTTTTGAACGGAGGATAGAGAGCTCAGTTAAATCAAAACATTGCAGACGAAGATGGAATATGTTGCGGAAAATATAGTTTACATTTGTTAAAAGACTCTGTTTAAAGAAATATCTGATTTAAAAGTGCATAAATAATAATATATTTCTTCTTTATAAAATTATATTTTGAAATATCACCACAAATTATGAAAGTTTATTTGAACGGAAAACTGGAGGGTAGCGACCTCCGTTCAAAAGGTAGTGAGGCATATGAACTGAAGGTAGCGAGCCAAATGATACATATGGCGTACTCAAGGAAACGATGATATAGTACATTTTTCTCGAATTTCCAGTATGAAATCAAATCTCAGCAATAGGCATATCCAAAGCTAAATCATACAATTTCTCTCGGTATATATTAAATACGCTTAACACTTTTTAGAAATAAATGCTGCGAGAAATATATACAAAACAACTTTATTGCAGGGTTATATGAATATTGAAGGATATTATCATTAGAATTTAATATTGCACGATCTTACGAGTGCAATATATATTCAACGAAGTGAAATTTTATTGAACGTTAACTTTTGGTTGCTTCAAGGCTTAAGGAAATATTATATTGCTATATAATAAGAATGTAGGTGGTAAACATGTATTTATTACTGTATGACTACAAATGTAGATATTAGTATGTCAAAATGTTGGTGGACCCGTTGGTTATGTTTGTTTGTTTGGTTGGTTTTTTTTTGGGGGGGGGGGTTGTTTTGTTTTTTGTTTTTGTTGTTTGTTTTTGTTTGTTTTTGTTTTGTTTTTTTTGTTTATTTATTTATTTTTTGTTTGTAAAATATTTCGTTACTAGGATAATTTTAAAATGGTCAAAGATATCGTAGTATTTTTTTCTTTGTAATTATAAGTTTGGGGAGGGGGTGTAAGCGTACTTTCTTTCCGGCGTGCAGAATTTCCGGGTATATAAATAACCTATTGATTTTCTACCTTGGGTGTTTATTCCGTCACGGTCAGTGCTTCATTGTGATTGGTTAACGAGATGTTGTAGATATTCTACACTAGTGCATTTTATCCAAAAGGAAGGAATACACTGACGGAATAAATACCCTGTTTAATAAGGTCTTCTTGAACACTTACTATAAAAAAAAAATTAAAAGCATAATAAAAATGAAAGATACTGCTGTGGTTTGTAAATTTTTGAGTCAAATGTTATAAAACCCAATGTTTATATCAGTTAAGAGAAGGATAAAAGGTAGTCTTAAGTCAAAAATGATAACGACCCGTAAATGAGCCATATGAATAATGATAGCGATCCGAAATGGGACGCTTTCATGAATAATATGTTTTATATTAGTCCCAGTTCTATAGAGGTGTGAAAAGGGTCGATTTTAATCCTTGTCAAACGGGAATAGTGGGAATTTTACTTTTTGTTCTTGTCAATACAGTTGTATTCTGCTTTGCCTCCTTCAATGCTAGGAAGTGCTTACTTGGTCACTTATTTATTCAGTTGTAAGTACATCGAGATATGGTTCCAAGTATGTAGTTTGTCCATGACATAAACATAATGGTTGTCAATAAACAGCGCCCCTCTATTTCCCTCTAGCTGGGACACTGAAACTGGTCATTGTCGATATAAAATGTTCTTCGCATAGTGGTATTCACTACTACAGCGAAAATAACCTCACGGCTCACCTATACAGCTTGCTCATACTCTTTCAAGACCAGTTTATTAGGTAATTTAAATATCAGACTT
>MJUU01056664.1:78100-103961 GCA_002080025.1 Modiolus philippinarum | reverse complement strand
GGTAATGAGTGTTTCTTTTTTTACTACTTTTTGGATTATGGACTTCCATATTATTTGATTCTATTGCTGCTGGTGAGAGGTTACTCCTTGAAACACGTGTACAGCAAATGAAATTTACTCTATTTTATGCAACTTCGGTATTTTTGTTTTTTAATATTTGACCCCATGGAAAAATCCGTACATAGATCTCCCAGGACCTGCAGATTGGATTTAAAATAAACGTGGTATAAATATTAGTTTTAAAGTGTTGTGTCGATATGTCATCCAACATGGCTGCAACCAGGTAACTTAGTTTGACATTGGACTCTGTGAAATGCATACAAGGATTTTCTCATGGAGAATGGATGTAAGCGTAAATGTTACTTATGAGGTGCTGATTAAGGTTACACGCAGTAGAAAAAAATAGTTAATTGTTGGACCATATGATATAAAGGCTTCTTTACACGGTTTGAAAATGGGACCTTTAACGTAGAAGTTTATTACTAAAGTATCGGCCATGGTCCTGGTGAACGAAAGAGGCTCTCGAGAGCTTCTTTGTGAGGTAAAGAGTACACTTTCCTCACTTTGAGTTAGATGCCTCTTTGTACCCCTTTAATGATGTCCCTTATACTGTTTGTAAGGTGTATCTCTTTCTTTTTTTTATTCTTTCATCATTTTTACTATTTTTGTTGTTGTTGTTGTTGTTATTGATATCTTTTCATAATTAATAGATTCCTTTTGAATATAAAATTGAATATCACATGTGCATGTCAAAATATAAACTATCCCGTATTGATCATCATGTTTTTAAATGTAACTGAACTATTGTTGTTTAACAATCTAGGTACAGATGTACTATTATTCGGTTTTCCTCGTTTCTTCACTTGTTCTGAGTTGTGAAAAAGAATGTTTAACTTTGTCGTCAGAATGATTCAGAGCATTTCAAAGGAAATACAAAATACAAAGCTGGAAACGGGATACTTGGCACATGCATTGACATGTTTCAGTATATGTTTTGAATTGAATTACATGTATTTTGATATGACCAGAAAAAAATTGTTCACGGCAGTCCACCCTGATAGCCCATATACAAAAAAATCTACCTCTGCAAAGCTCTGTCCTTAGCTGATTTTGGCTTTCTATTAAGATCATATTTAGTTATTTGTTCCTTATCAGTTTTTAAATTTCTTTAAGTTTATGGTCTTCCAAATGTTTAGATGTTATCTGCACTGAAAGGACATAAGTTTTCGAAATGGCCATATGCAGAAACTAAATTTACAGTTACTTCGGTATTTTGTTATTTCTACATTTCGGATACAGGTTATACACTTTGGTTTCTCAACTTGAAGTAACGCAGATGATTGAAAGGGAGAAAACGAGTAAAAATTATGGAAAATCGGAAATATTGTTAATAGAATAGGAAATTGGAAAACACAACAAGGGATGGAAAATATGAGAAAAGGGGCCAAAAATGTGAGAAATGAGAGTCAACCCTCTCGCATGAAAACAAACCGTTTATTATATTAACATTTATATGTAAATATCACTGTGCAGTAGTTATTAGATTTGGGAACTACATATAGTGCCCGAAGTGAGAATAGGATAATTCTGAGGACGACAATAAAACGCTGGTGCGATGTCTTCTGGTCTCTACTAAAGGAGATTTAATACAATTATACCGCTCCTACACACTATTACACAGGACATTATTCTAGCTTACTTTTGTTGCGTTCGATACTAGTATTATAAACGAACGTCGCAGATGTGATGTTGTCATGACATATTACATATCATGTAAATGTGATGTTGTCATGATATATTACACAACATATTTTTGTGTATATTTAATGTGTGACCTCATTGAACATTCCGCAGAAATACATTCCTGTGATCTTTGAATTCCCATTTTCAATATATAATCACAGAAATTATTGTAAAAATTCACATTTGGAAATAATGATACAATCATAACCTGAAGACGGATTCATTCTGTAGATAAATTCAATTTCGACAGCAATATACCTTTCGTTTTATGGAAATGTACCGTTTTCCTGACGAGAAGCATCATAAAAATCAATGTATCTATGAAAATGCAAATATGTTTATGCTTTAATCAACCATTTCCCGAAATCACTGTTAATTTTGTCTCCACAGACAGCTATCTCGACAATCCATTTCTCCACAGCGCAGATCAAATCAAATCCTTTGTAAGACCACAAACCGAACAATATGTAAAAACTTACAGAGAACAAATAACCAATATGATTTTGGTCAAAATCAGCGAAGGACAGAGCTTTCCATGTGAGAGTTTCATAAATGAGGTCACATAAAAAAAAATCTCGTTTCTTTTTCAAATTTTGATAATTTTGTGCTGGCGTTTTTTTNTTTTTTTTTTTTTTTTTTTTTTTTTTTTCTTATGTAGGCTCTGTTGGTTTTTCTTATATTCCTGCAAACATCAGTACCAAAACCAAGTACATAAAGTGCACATGGTGCAACACAGATTGTCTCTTGATGGCCTTTCCAGACACAGTACCTCAATACTTTGTTCTATAGAGACTGTCTCTTGATGGCCTTTCCAGACACACTACCTCAATACTTTGATCTATAGAGATTGTCTCTTGATGGCCTTTTCAGAAACAGTACCTCAATACTTTGATCTATAGAGATTGTCTCTTGATGGCCTTTCCAGACACAGTACCTCAATACTTTGATCTATAGAGATTGTCTCTTGATGGCCTTTCAAGACACAGTACCTCAATACTTTGATCTAT
Source organism: Modiolus philippinarum (assembly GCA_002080025.1). Taxonomy (NCBI): domain Eukaryota; kingdom Metazoa; phylum Mollusca; class Bivalvia; order Mytilida; family Modiolidae; genus Modiolus; species Modiolus philippinarum. The sequence continues at coordinate 101,211 of MJUU01056664.1, read as the reverse complement.
AGGTGAAAGCCAAAAATAAATGATTTTACAAATTAGAAGTAGTATTATTTAGAATATGGATTTCTTCAAGGACATCTAGTGAAGATACAATTCTTCGCTAATTTTAAGTGCATTAGTTTCAAAATAAATTTCACAGCATATCAAATAATGTAAATAAGCACTAGTATCTCCCTCATGCAAGGTTCTTCCATGAGCTGATTTGTGTTGCTATTTTGCCCTTTAAATGATTTTTCCGCTATCAGTTGTTTTATATGTTTTGAGTATTGGTCTTCTGAATGTTTGTTGGAACTCAAATTTGCTGCCATTTGCTGGTATGATTCCCATGACTTGAAAGTATTACGCTCGACTTCAAGATCTTGTGGATCGCCATCGGATATCTGTTTCCCAGGTGACAACTCAGCTTTCACTTTGACAGCTTAAGTTTGTTTTTTCCCTAATGGGTTTGACTTTACTTCCGGAATTGATTTGTTCAACATGATGGATGTCTTATAGGAAGCAGTAGATACCGGTGCACATGATATCACACATGATTTCAAATTGGCACCGGGTTGTTCATCTGCGTGTGTCTCCATTTTTCATTTTTTTCATTTCCGTGCAGAACTTATTAGATTCCTTATTTCTTTTGGGTTTCCGATGTTGCTATTGTCTTTTGATTGTTCTTTTTTGGACTGACAGTTCGGTTTTCACTTACTTAAATTGCATTTTGTTATTTTAAGGTAACTCTTACCTTTGAATGAAAGTAATGAGAATTCATTAGAGTGTTCTGAAATAGTAAGACTAGATGAATGGTTGACAGTTAACAAGAAAAAGTATTGATTTTGAGATACAAGGAATTAAAATTTTGGGGGGAAAAGTCCATTTTCTAGGTTGTTCATAGGCTTTGTATAAAAATTTGTAAGTCTTGGAAATCGAGTGAAGGAGTAATGTCAATTTCTTCAACTTTTCTTCATAATTCCCTAAAGGTATGCTTTTAGAATATAATATGAAAAGTATGTGTTCATGGGCAGCATATTTTACATGTTATGATGTTGAAAAAGACAGAGGATCCGCAAATCTAGCCAAATGTCAGAAATCAACGATAGGAACTATTAAAAAAACATACCAGTGAATATTGAGAAGATGTTCTAGGTTGCAAAATTACATCTGATCCATTTGTGTTTACGTTCGACAATAAGAAAATAAAATATGTACCTTGTTGTTCATCTGTATGTGTGGTCCCTTTTTTCTGCGCCGTACTGTATTATATCTTAGTTCTCTGTTTCCGATGCCTTTGGAGTATTTTTTAGACTGACGGTTCGCTTCTCACTTACTATACTTGTGAATAGTAATAACACAAAATTGATTTGTCATTTAATGAATAAATTTTAATATTCCAGACAACTAAATCGAAAAAGTTATTCGAGAAATACCATTTCAAAATGTTTTTTTTTCTGAAAAGTTTCCTCAGATTTCTGGTGTATTATCTTACGTTTCCCTTCCCTTTGCCTACAACAGTTTAAAGGTCTACTGCAACAATACTGCCTACAGACACTACTAGAAAAGTTACTGCAACTAATCCCATTCCTCTGGCTGATAATCTGTTGTCTGGTTTACTTGTTAATTTGATTTGTGTACTGGAGAGCTTGGATTTATTTACTCTCAATATCTTATCCAATGCTTGCAGTTTAGGTTCCAGTTTTTTAATAAGTCTTTTTGCGTTATGTTTGAGTAATCTGTCAAGAATGATTGGCTTTCAGTACAAGGACAAACACAATGTTCCTCCTCTACAAAAATAAACCATTTAGACAATTCATGTTTGTCTCTTGTTTTCATTATTGTTTTTCTGGTGCAGTTTGCTTGTAAATTGTGGCATGTGATTGTAGTTCCTTGCCATTGTAGGTGTTTGTTGTTTTCCTGTTTTTGTAATTCAAACATGATTCATGTTTTCTTCGATTACAATATTGTAACAAATTGAGATCCAGTTTGTTTTTGTTGATACTTCATGAAATCTGCAGACTTAAGGATGTTCGCTAGTCATTTTAATGCATTTCCGTTAGATTTTCGGACTTCTCCGGTTTTATCCATTTAAAAGCTTTGATTTTTGAGCTGTGACCCCTAATTGTTTTCCATAATTTTATTTTATTCATCTTTTTTTAGCAGTGTGACAAAATTTTATTCAACTAGTGTTATTTCGTCATATTCGCTTACCCTTCCGGAGCATCTGATGTCACTCTGTTTTTTTAGAGTTCACACTGCTAGCGCTTTAGTGTTTTTGTGGGCATTTAGTGTCTTTGGTCTTCCGTCTTCTGATGTCCTTGCTTTTGCCTTGTCTCTTGACTTTAATTTATGTAATCTTTTGCTTTGTTCCTTCGGTATTCTACTGCCGTTATTTATTCGTTATTGGATAAACATTGCTCATGTCAAACCTATGAAAAATGCAGAGGAGTTCAGTTCCCCGCCATATTTTTAAACACTTGTATCATCTCAAAAATATTATCTGTAACCTTTCAATTTTCTTGTTCGTTTAAATTCGATAAATTTTCTAACTAAAATTCACATTGAGATTGACCAGCGAACATCTTTAAGAGGGTTTACATGGGCTTTCGAGTTATTTCTAACAAAATCGTGCATGTTTTTTTTATGTTTGTCTCTTGTTTTCATTATTGTCGTTCTGGTGCAGTTTGCTTGTAAATTGTGGCATGTGATTATAGTTCCTGGCCATTGTAATGTTTACTGTTATCCTGTTGTTGTAATGTAATGACTTTGTGATGCATGTCACTTAAAAAAGGAAGGGAAACGGGGAATGCATGTTTCACGACATAAAAAAAATTATGCTTTTCAACTACTTTATACCATTTGTAACACAAATCAGACAAGAATAAATTGGTTTTATGGGCATAAATATTTGTGGGAAAATGTTGACAACCTTGTTTCAAAGTGTCAAAACATTGAGCTCCCCGTGATTAGGTAAAGAAATTGTCATACAAAATTCCTCTTTACGATCCACATGAAGACGACAGTATTGGTCGATTTTTTAGTATTTGTACTTCTTATTGATTTTGCTTTGTGGTTTTTTTTAACCTTATGTTATTTTTTTAGATTTTAAATAGCTCACATGCCCATTTATCTCTTTATTCTTATTCAGTATATCACTGTTTCAAAAGAAAACAAATACATTTATTTTTTATTTCAATGGCTTGACATATGTGGAATACAACAATTGTTATAGGCATGTCATTTATACATGTTTCATATTACTCTGACTTAAGCTGTTTGCATGACATTATTTGTATTGTCAAGTAATGCTAGCAAAATCATGCCGTGTAAACCCCCTTTATGTGCCTGTATATATAATTTCGGCTTTAACTGTACATGCTTTATTTCTTCCACATTAATGATCATTAAGCATAGTCACTCCTCAAGTTTATTATATCAAGGAATTAAAATTATTATTCTTATTTATTAGAATATGGATCATACATCATTTTAAGCCAAAAATATTGATAGGTGTCAGTGTGGCCGTTTTTGAGTTTTAAATGACTGAAATTTTGGCGGGAAACCGAACTTCTCTAGACTTTTCATTCACTTTACATTAAGGTAATCAACCTTTGAAATGCGATGAAGGCATATCAAGAATTTCATCAAATTTTGTCAGAAATTTTATTGAAGATGTATACTGTCATTTTTTGAAAAGAAAATTGGGGGTCAGTGTGCAAAATTTTCTAATGCATAATAATGTATGAAACAAGAGAATTCCGAAAGTAAGAGACAGCTTCAAAAACCTGAGGAGTGACCATCCTTAATATATAAAAAAATTGGAATCATCCGATTAGTTCATTCATAAAACAATTCGTTTAAATAATTTAACTCGTTTCAAATCATCAAAAACTTCTTCCAAACTTACATATATCATTTTGTATTAAATAAAGGTATTGATATTTAACATCTTCTGTTCAATAAGGCACCTACTATTTGATTTTCAGGGGGAGTGGCTACGATATTTCTGAAAAATTCTGTGACCGGCACCTGGCTTGATAAAAAGTTATCTGACCCTCATTCTGTCCAATAAATTTTCCTAGCATTGTGTACTATATATGTAAAAAGGAAAAAAAATAATCTGGCAAAAAAATCCCGGCTCAGGTAAAAATCCCAGGTACCGTGAAAATCAAAATTAATGGTCCGTGCATAAATAAGTGTTTCTGCAGCTATCTTTGAAGGTGTTTAAAACTTACTTTCTTCTTCAACCGTGGCCTTGACCTCACAGATTACTTGTCGAAGAAGTTTACAGTCTACATGTACATCAGATGTAATTCCGTGCAATCTTCATCAGGTGTAGACGCATCTGGGCTATCAAATAATTAAATTATAATATTCATAATATCAACAAGCCTTATTTTATGGATTTACACAAATTTCCATATCTTTGGACGCCTTTGCTGTCCCATAATTGACTGAAAATACTTACTTTAGTACCCCTACGATGTGGCATACATGAGCAAGTGTTCAAACATAAGATAAGGTACTCCTACCCATGAGTTTTCCGCCGTCTGATAATTTTTTCGACTAGCTGTTCTTTTCTCTAGACGTTTCAGCTGTATATTTTGTTATTTTCTCATTTGCAATGTTCTATAGCGTTTTGATGAGACAAAAGTTGTCGAAATTTCCATCAACAGAACTCGGAATAATTTGGTATTTTGGTATTTTGTTGTTATAGTTAGCACTTTGTTCATAATTTTTCAGATGTAACATATATTGTATTGATATTTTGTTATTTTTCTGATTACATTCAAAAGCGGCCGATGTCATGGTTTGCTGCTGATGGAGATACCTGCAAGAGCTTCTGTTGCACTCTCTTGCATTATTTTGTCCATCAATGCGTTTGGTGTTCGTATTCAAAGATAGATTATTCGTTTTATTTGATTTTTATTGATATTAATCCATAAATGACCCTCTTATAATATATTGATATTAATCCATAAATGACCCTTTTATGCAGTGGTTAAAAAATTGCTGCTGAGTAAGATTGGATATTAAGGGACGACCATTTCATTTTTAGGACAGAGGGCTTTAACGATTTTGTACATAAATAATAGTGGAAATAAATATTCTTCTTCTAATTGTCGTGAAAATAAATAATTTAATTATGATTTAAAGATTTTTGTGTTGCAAATGCAAATAAATAATTTGATGTGAAAATAAATAATCTGTCCGGCATTTTCACGAAAAAGATAATTTTTCTAGACGAAATCACCTAAGGCTCCCCCTGAAAATCAAATAGTCGTCAACTGGGAAATTTTTTAAGAATACACAAAGGCACCATACTTTGCCCCATCACGGTTTGAATCCATACTGTGTCTTATGTTGTTAGAATATGTACTTGCACTATTTACTTTCTATATTGAAGATATTGTGAGCTATCATTTTATAAGTCAAAAATTACGGCAAGTGTAATTATCTTGGAGTTCTTGTTTTCTCCTTATGCATATTTCATATTAATATATTCTCTATAACGCCATTTCTACCACTGCCAACACTTTTCCAATGGGTTTACTGATGTCTCAAACATTTTATACAATTTTCAATCGGTTACAGACAAAGGAAAAACTTAAAGTAAGTAAAACAGAAGACATTTGTCCATGAAATTAATGTCAATTCCTTTTCAGACAGTTGAAATACACTCTTTCTAAGTGTATCGAAATGATAATTTTATTTGTATGCTTTACATGCAGTAATGCTTTAAAGATGAAGAACAACAATAAAAGCTTTGTTTCTTTGCTTGAATATAACATGTATTTGTAGAGACTTTGTCTCATTTGCATTTACTCCATATCCTTTCATTGTTTATTTGAAGTAATCTTGCTATTCTCAATACCTAACCGCATCTTGGAGCTCCGATAAATCATTATTATTATATAACAGTGGTTTATGTATATAAAAACTTCGAATATGCACCTAATTGCATTTTAAATAACGCAAGTAATATGGGGCTTTTTACATGTGGAGGCGGTACTTCATGTTACAACAACATGAGTCCTTTTCACCTACGATATAATCCAACAAGCTACGGTGATTAAAGTTGTGTTCTTACTTTTAGAAAAATGGAAGTTTTGTTTCTAATACAAAAAAAATTGTCGACAATAATGGACGAGCCCACTTGTGAGCTAGTCTTTTATTGGAGACAATATTTGAAGTAGCAAATACTGAAAAAAGTGGCCACACCTGATCAAAGAAAACTTATACAAATTACAGATAAAATTGCCTTTATGCACTAAATAGAATAAAAAGAATAAACGTACATATACAAAAATAACTAAATACTGAAGTTTAATTTGTGCAGATGGCCGTTACGATCATTGCTTATTAGTTCTGAATAAAATGGAATATATTAACTATGTTTCCATCCTTCCTCTGATATCTGAAGCGGTGTACCATCTTGCCATACAAATTGCCCTTCTGTTTCCTTGTCATTGAGGCCAATCCATAAGGAATGGAGTTTATTTCTATGAATATAAAAGTACTTTCGTTTGCCTTACTCACATCAGAAGTGCAGGTACAGCTAATTGTTATTGATGATTCATTTGATCTTGATATTTTTAATTTTATATGCGTGAAGCCAACGATATAAAAACTGACCTGAGCCTAGCAATAACCAAAAATGTAGTATCAAGTATTAAAAGTTAAAGAAAAACTTAAATTTTAAATGACATGGATTAGTATTTAAGTAAAGGTTCGCTGTGGTTTGTAGGTGGGTATTTATTTCTTATATGTAGAGTTAGAAATTAAAATTTATGTCTAGGCAGTTTATGTTTCATGTTAGATCCCAGGTTTCCAAAAGGAGACAGATTTATTGAGGTATTATAAAAAGACATTTTTTGTTAGATTCACGGCTCTCCTGGTTTGACAATTTCGATTTTGACATTATCCTCAATCGACTAACTGAAAGTGTGACGGATTCTGTCGACAGAATAGACATAGACTGGTTCTCTCCCCTTGCTCGCATACCTACCCTTCCAGTGCACCCAATGTCACTCTCGGTTTACGGGAGTTCACATTTTATTGTCTGGTTTTGAAAGTTGTGTTTTTATTTCTCATCTTGTAAAATTCGAATGTTATCATTTTTCTGTCTTCTCGTTTTAGCCATGTCTCTCGACCTCGAGTTTTGTAATACCAATCCTTTGTTCCTGTGGTATACCACTACTGTTATTTCTTTCCTTGTGAAGTAACATTGTAGATATTTGTCAGTTTATGAGTACTAAGGAGTATCTCCCCCATGCATAGCTCTTTCCTTAGCTGAATTTTGGCTTTTCTATTTAGATCATTTTAGGTATTTGTTCTCTATCAGCTTCAACATGTTTTTCGGTTAATGGATTCCCAAATGTTTTGGATTGATCTTCACTGATGAGACATAAGTTGTCGAAATGTGCATATGCAGAAAAATAGATTAATAGTAACTTCGGTACTGTAAATGGGGACATTTTCGCGAGGGGTTTATTTTCGTTTATTTCGCGATTGACTCATATCCGCGAAATAAATCCACTCGGGTAAATTTCTTTTTATCACAAATATAACGAAACGTTCTGAGAATCGCGAAAAGGTTTAGGAATCAAAATCGCGATTTAAACCACGCGAAAATATCCCCTTTTACAGTATTTTGTTATTATCTACATGGTCATTAGGCTGAGTAATAATGTAAAAATGATTATAAACCAGGCTTTTTCCTTGTAAAAAAATCGTTCATAAAATTCTTTTCTTTTTCTGTTCTCGGAGATATCATGACAGCATCCACCTGTGAACAGATATCGGCTCCATCATCCCATGACGCAGTAACAGTCGGATCAAACCTGTAACACTTCCCATCATGCTCTTCCCATTGGTCGGATGAACATTTTACCATTGATTCTGCAACATTGAAATTCTGTCAAAGGCTTGGAATATGAAAAGTATAAATTGTTCTTGTTTTTATAGCTTTTAGATATTTCTGCGTGAATTGATAGGGAATCTCAAGTAAAGCGGGGATGTAAAAATTTGGATAAGGCAAGATTATAGGGAACAATCGACCGTGAAGATCCAAGACAATTTGTATTTAAAGCAAATATTGCTATCTGTATGGATGTATCCTGATCTGGTTTTTGATACTTCTGGAGAATTGTTGTGAATGATAGGAAGCAATATATCAGTAACATGACCCGTTAGTCTCGGTTTTAATTTTGAACTTTCAAAATTCCGGGTACAGACATTTTACCCAGAAATTACAATTTGCGCAAAAATGTGTGACGCGTCATACAAAATTTTGGACGTCATAAAATTAGATTTGATGTTTTGACGAAAATTTTTTTCGAATCACATATTTATCTTAAATTTTACGAGACTTGCATGCCATTTGATTGGACTTTTTGATAGCTCATTAATATCAATAAATATCATCAAAAACTGATCTGGACCTGCGGTTTATCTATATCATAGTAAATAGGTGAATATGGTAGCAGTTGTCACGCCTAAATTCGTTTCAACGGTCAGTTAAAGCCGCGACAAACAAATATTATATTACTAAGAATAATTATGAGACGATACATTTGACAAATTTAGTCCCAAATAAAATTCAAGTATTCTTGAACGCCTTCTGGTTAACTTACTTGGATCTACAATCTTAGCTTGTACTTCACAGACGACTCTTGCCATAAAATTGCATTTCGCATCATTCCAGCAATCTTGGTATCTCGGATAGAATTGAACAAAGTCCTCATCCTATTTATTGTCTGGCTGACCTAGTGACAAGTAAGATTATTAAGGTCTTCCAACACATGTAAAAGATCTTATTGTATTTTTTCTGATTACTATCATTATTCTATTTCGCGGCCCATGGCAAAAAGTGTCGCGACATATCCATTCGCTACTTGGTAGTATTAATTGACTAAGCGAAGGGTGAATCCGATCTATTTTTAGTTACATTGTTGTCTACTCCAGAACCCAAAACCTTGTTACCGTGACAACGCGTTAACCGTAAAAGAGTGCTGCTGAAGTGAAAAGGGTAAAATGCCCCTTAGTTCATGACGGAATTTTGTTACATTTGCACCTGAAAAATTTTGAGTATCTGTCAACGCGTTTTACTCCTAAACGGTAAGTCCTGGATACCTGGAACTTGCACCATAAATGATGACAAGACTTGACCTTCACCTTGACCTTTGACCTTGTACCTTGTTATCATTTTGACTCTAAAACTGCCATGAATAGCTGAAGAATGCCAAAGCCTACATTTATTTTATTTAGATCGAAGCTCTCCGATGATTTAGTGCCCTTGATGCATTCTGATAGTGTTTTTTATTGCGCCCGCGACGAAATTCGCGGAAAGCAAGACAAAGTCGTACAATATATCACAGCGACGGAGGCGGCGTAAACTTTCATGTGAAGTTTTTGTGATTTTTTTTCAGTATCTATATGTGGTAGTTCAATAACATTTTGTATATACATTGCTCTTGAGAGGTAGTAGTCAGCTATCTGACCTTAATTTCATTGACAATTGATCATGTCAAGTTTTTGTGATTTGTGTAGTTTCTCAGCAACTATAAGTAGTAGGTCAATGAGATTTGGTATATGGGTATGTCTTGGGTAGTACATGACAGTCTGTTATATGGCTTTTGTCTGTGACCTCAATTTTACGGTACAATGAACATGTCACGTCTTATGATTAGTTGAGCTTTGGGTAGTTCATATAGTCAGTCATATGGTTTTTGTCCATGAACTAAATTTCAAAGTCTGGTGATCATGTCAAGTTTTTCTCATTAGTTCAGTTTCTCAGTAAATGTTTATGGTGCGTCAATAATATTTAGTATGCTAGTTGGTCTCAAGACGTACATGATGTTCTATTATATAGTTTTGTATGTGACCTCAATTTCACGGTCCATTGAGTATGTTTAGTCTCATAGCATCTATTACTGGTAAGTCAATGATATTTGGTATGTGGGTTGAACTTGGGTAGTACATGACAGTCTACAACATGACATAGCTGTGACCTCAATTTCACAGTACAGAGTAAGTGAGAACCGAACCGGCAGTCAAAGAACGAACAAGCGATGGACAAAGGCAACATCGGAAACACTAAGAAACAAGGACACCACTTGAGTACGGGACAAAAAAGAAAAATAAAGACACACATACAGATGAACAACACGGACCCAATAAAAACCATGGGTGAGATCAGGTGTACCGGTAGAGTAAGCATCTCCTGCTTCTTATAAGACACCCGCCGTGTTGAACATGTCAACTCCGGTAGTAAAGTCAAATAAGATAGAGGAAACACAAACTTTAGTTGTAGAGGGAAAGATCTGTTGTTATCTGGGAAACAGATATCCCGTAACGATCGACAAGATCGTGATGTCGGCCGTAAAACTTCTGTAGTGATGACTTTAAGTTTTTGGTAACGTACCCTTGCTTAAGTAGTCTATTTGTTAGCAACTGGGCTCTATCAAGGAAGTCACTGTATTGACCGAAAGCCATTGAATAGCGAATGAGCTGTGAGATGTAAACTCCATATGCTGGTACTTTTGGAATGTTGCCACAAAGAAAAGGGAAGGTGAATATTGGAAAAGTGAAGTCATCGCGTTTGTCATACAACCTAGTTTGTAATGTACCTCTGTTGTCAATTTCAAGATGAAGGTCAAGGAACAAGGCCGATGTGGAAGTATCTGTAGTATCCTTAATTTCAAGCTCTTTTGGATAAATGAGATGAAGAAAATAACCAAAGCGAGGGTTGTTTAGTGATAAAATATCATCTATATAACGGAAGCTGAAATTAGAGGACAGGGCCAGTTTTTTGTCTTTATTTTGAAGAAGCCTTTCAATAAATTCTGCCTCATAAGAGTGAAGAAACAGATCGGCTAAAAGAGGTGCACAGTTTGTGCCTATTGGAATTCCGATTCTGTCGAAAAACAAATCCTCCAAACTGGACAAATATATTGTCAATCAGAAACTCTACCATTTTAATCACTTCTTCCTCCGTGTGTTTTTTCTGTGATTCTGAGTCGCATTTCACAAAGTATGCTTGTTCTCTGCCTATGACAATGTACTTATATCTTCATTCGCCGTTCTTACGGGAGAAACATCAAAGGAATTATGTCTTTCAGTCGAGATTTCAGTTGTTTATGAGGAATGGTAGTATAAAGTGTGGAGAAGTCAAAAGTTTTAATGCTGTTACAATGCGATAATGATCTTGATTACAGAGATCATAAGTTTCCAAGTATCTATTAATAGCAGGTCAATAAAATTTGGTATGTGGGTTTGTCTGAGATTTAAATGACAGTCTGACTTTTACCCTTGACCTCATTTTCACGATCTAGTGAACATGTTTGTTTTTTTTTTTCAGTATCTATGATGGGTAGGTAAAACATATTTGGCATTTTGGTTTTTGGTAGTCCATGACAGTCTGCTATAATATTGCTTTGTCAGTAACCCTTATATCACAGTCTAGCAAACATCTTTAGTTTTTTTCTGATTTTAGTCAGTTTAAATTTTCACATCAGTTTAGCGCTTACTCCTAAAGCGTCGGAAGACCATTTCAATTGATTGATGGATTGAATATTGTTTAACGTCTATTGAGTCATATATCAGCTATATCAAGACGAGAACAAGTTTGTTAATAAATAATCATTTTGGGGTATCGAAAACTATTTCAATTGAAACATAACCCTTTTACAATATCTGCACTGATATGAATATTTCATTTTATACGTGAAAATAAATACATGTGCTCAGATTTTCAAAAAGGCAAGCAACGCAAAATTGTTAATAGATTCACGTAATTTGGATAAATTTTTCCCTTTCAATAGTAGGGTACCCAAGGTCCAAAAAGACGCTTAGATTTCGAGTTTGGGTTAACGGAATCACACACGGCTAATTTTGGGGTAAATTTGAGTCTAAATTAACGACATTTTGTTACATTTGCGAAGTAACTATGCTTTATTTCTGAAAAATTCCAATTTTAACGAAAGTACATATACGAATTGTACATATGCTCCAAAAATCATGGATGTAATGCCCATCGTTAAATAGAAATCAACAATTAAAAAGCCAAAATTTGTGCAAAACATTCATATTTTAGTCGATGAGAAGACCATGCCAATTGTTCATGTTCTTTTAAGGGTACAACGAGAGATAACTCTAATCATTTCTTGTCAAAATTACTTGACAAGCCCAAGTCTAGTTGAATAGCGGGAATCTAGTGACAATTTTACGTTGCTTTTGTTTTGATTTTTCAAGCACATGTGTTTGTTTTCACGTTTAAAATCACTTTTCCATATAATTTCAGATAATATAATAGGGTTTTGTTTCAGTGGGAACAGTGTTGTTAAGATTTATGTCAGTGTGTGTTTTTGGGGGGGAAATTGACTTATTTATTCCAATAACAGAAGTACGCCTGAACTTAGTTTATTTTAGTGGTTCATTTTAAAATTAAATTCAAGCGTTCCTTTAAAGATTAATCCTACAAAAGTCAGAAATGCGCAGTTCTTTATATCCGAAAGAACCCCTCATATCACGGAGGTGCAAATATTCAAAATGGCAGGCCTTTAAAACAAAATGCCAACCTTGAAACTTGTTAAATAAAGACAACAGACAAATCATTATACAAAGTAAAACTAAAGAACTACCCCAATAAAATTACAACAATATTCTAATTCCGTTGCAGTTTTATCTGTGAAATGAAGCTCACTTTAAAATGCATCAACATTTTCAAAATTTTTGGAGCTGACCTTTGACCCCATTTAAAATAAAATGTGACCAATTCCAATCTCTACGACATGGTCATTTCGATGCGCCATGGTATCCTCTCTCTAAACACGTATAATACAGGTGTGTGTTATTCCATTAACCCCAAATCGGAAAAATCGTCTCTTGGGCACCCTACTACAAGTACTTTTGAGAACATTTGATTCGAGTTATTTCGCATTGTACATTAAATACACCAAAAAAGAAAATTTGGCTGCTTCGAAATTTTACGCAGATTTTGGCTTTTTATTTGTTGATTACTCTGTAATGGTGGACATTTCATCCACGATTTTTGGAACGTATGTTCATTTTGTGTTCCTGTTTGCGTTCAAATTGCAATAATTCGGAAATTAATCATATTAATTTTGTATTCAATGAAAATGGCGTTAATTTAGCCTCAAAATTACCTCGACATTAATACCGATAAACTATAAAAATCAGTCAAAATAACTTGCATTCTATTGGTCAAATAAATATTTCAGGTCTTGACTTCCACGTAAGTAGCTTATAATAATATGTCATGTGTACACTTTGTTCAATTACTTTTATCTAAATTTATGTCAATTCTAAAACCGAAGGATTAACTCCCTCCATCGTAGTTTTGTCCTGAGTTATTTTTGATATTACTTATTATTGGGATTTCGTTTGGACTATGCATTTGAAACGTTTTTTGAAATTATGGATTTCCTTTGTTCTAGTGCTGCTGATGAGGAATACATTTCCGAAATGTCCATACAGCTCATTAAAATTATTGCAGCTGGAGTTAACATATGTGTTATGGTCTCATGTTCATTTACTCCATATCCTTTCGTAAAATATTTCATTAGCATATAAGGGAATGTTCTTATTTTCTTTAAATTTAAAGATGCCATATCCCAAGCACTGTTGTAGGGTACCCTTAAAAAGGGAGAATTTGAAGAAATCGTGACCATAGAAATATTCTACGACAGCAAAAAAATTAACATAAAATTTAATAGTTGTTCTATAATTTAAAACAAAAATTAGCCGTGTGTGATTCCGTTAACCCAAACTCGAAAACTAAGCGTCCTTTTGGACCTTGGGCACCCTACTTATTAAATATGCACGCTCAGTAATATCAACATCGGATGATAATTCACGAAGCGGTTGCCTTTTGAAAGTTGGAACTGTTTATGACTTGCAGCTCATGATGATTTGTATGTGTGTGATGTGGTTTTATCTTTTGACGCGTTGTAAAAATTCATTCTTTATTCTAATACATGAACAAGAGGCTTTCAAGAGCCTATATCACTCAGAGTTCAGAGTTTAAAGTATGTTCCCTTCTTAGGCCACCTTGGAGAAGATCATTGATTGAGTTTTTCCACTACTGTCCAATATTAAAACTATGTCTCCGCTGGTGGCCATCTTGTATGAGGCACTGACCTGTCAGATATCTTTTTTGGAAGGGACCATCTACAGTGCATTGTGACTAAGTTTGGTTCTAATTGGACCGGTAGTTTCTGAGAAGAAGACCTTTGAATGTATTTTTTCCCAAAGGATCCAATGTTAAAGCTATGTTCCCCGCTTGCGGCCATCCTCAATGCGGTACGGTTCTGTCAGATACCTTTTTTGGAAGGGATTATCTATGGACGATTGTGACTAGGTTTGGTTCTAATTGGACTAGTATAGACTTTCTAGGAAGAAGATCTTTAAATGCGTTTTTCATAGGGTTCAATGTTAAAACTATGTTCCCCCGCTGGCTGCCATCTTTGATGAGGTACGGACCTGTTGGATACCGTTTTTTGGAAGGGACCATCTAAGACCATTGTGACTATGTTTGCTTCTAATTGGACTAGTAGTTTCTCAAGAGAAGAACTTTGAATGCGTTTTCATTATAATCAAATGTTAAAACTATGTTCCCCGCTGTTGGCGATCTAATATGAGGAACGGACCTATCTGACACCCTTTTTGGTAGGAACCATCTATGGACCATTGTGACTGAAATAGTAGTTTCTTATAAGAAGATCTTTGAATGTTTTTTTCCTATAGGGTCCAATGTTATAACTATGTTACCGCAAGCGGCCATCTTGGATGAGGTTCGGACCTGTCGGATACCTTTTTTGGATGGGACCATCAAAGGGACATTGCGACTAAGTTAGGTTCTAATTGGATTAGACCGTTCTGAGAAGAAGATCTTTGAATGTCTTGGATGAGCTAAAAACCTGTTGGATACCTTTTTTGGAAAGGACAATCTAAGGATCATTGGGACTATGTTTGGTTCTAATTTGGCTAGAAGTTTCTGAGTAGATGATCTTTAAATGTGTTTTTCATAGAGTCCAATGTTAAGACTATGTTCCCCGCTGGCGGCCATCTTGGATGAGGTACGGACCTGTTGGATACCTTTTTCGGAAGGGACCATCTCAGGACCATTGTGACTAAGTTTGGTTTTAACTGGACTAGTGGTTTTTTACGAAGATCTTTGAATGCCTTTTCCTAATGGGTCAAATGATAAAAATATGTTCACCAATGGCGGCCATCTTTGATGAGGAACGGAAATGTCAGACACATATTTGGAAGCGACCATCTAAAGACTTTTTTGACTATGTTTAGTTGTTATTGAACTAATAGCTTCTGAGAAGATCTTTGAATGCGTTTTTCCACTAACATCCAATGTTAAAACTATGTTCCCCGCTGGCGGCCATCTTGGATGAGGCAAGGACCTGTCGGATATCTTTTTTGGAAAGTACCATCTAAAATCCATTGTGACTAAGCTTGGTTCTAATTGGACTTGTGGTTTCTGAGAAGAAGACCTTTGAATGTTTTTCCCAAGGGTTCAATGTTAAAGCTATGTTCCCCACTGGCGGCCATTGGATGAGGTACGGACCTGTCGGATCCCTTTTTTGACTATTGTGACTATGTTTGGTTGTTATTGGACTAGTAGTTTCTGAAAAATAGATCTTTGAATGCGTTTTCCATAGCGTCCAATCTTAAACTATGCTCCCCGCTTGCGGCCATCTTGGATAAAGTACAGACCTGTCGAATACCTTTTTTGGATGGGACCATCTAGTGATCATTGTGACCAAGTTTTGTTGTAATTGGACTAGAAGTTTCTGAGAAGATGTTTGAATGTCTTTTCCGATAGGATCAAATGTTAAAACTATGTTCCCCGCTGGCGGCCATCTTGGATGAGACACTGACCTGTACTTTTTTAGAAAGATTATTATGACTATGTTTGCCGCTGGTGGCCATCCTGAATTAGGTACGGATCTTTCGGATAACGTTTTTATGGGACTATCTGAGGATCATTGTGACTAAGTCTGGTTGTAATTGGACTAGAAGTTTCTGAGAAGATCTTAAAGTGTGTTTTCCAATAGAATCCCATATTGAAGCTATGTTCCCCGATTGCGGCCATCTTGGATGAAGTACGGAAATGTCGGATACCTTTTTTGGAAGGGACCATCTAAAGACTATTGTGACTATGTTTGGTTGTTATTGGACTAGTAGTTTCTGAAAAATAGATCTTTGAATGCATTTTCCATAGCGTCCAATGTTAAAACTATGTTCTCTGCCTGTGGCCATCTTTGATGAGGAAAGGAATTACAGGATATCTTTTTTGGAAGGGACCATCTAAAATCCATTTTGACTAAGTTTGGTTCTAATCGGACATGTAGTTTCTGAGAAGAAGACCTTTGAATGTTTTTTCCCAAAGGATTCAATGTTAAAGCTATGTTCCCCACTGTCGGCCATTGGATGAGGTACGGACCTGTCGGATCCCTTTTGTGGATGAACCATCTAAGGATCATTGTGACTAAGTTTGGTTTAAATTGGAGTAGAAGTTTCTGAGAATAATATCTTAGAATGTGATATCCCATAGAATCCAATGTTAAACTGAGTTTCCCGCTGGTGGCCATCTTAGATGAAGTACGGACCTGTCGGATACCTTTTTTAAGGGACCATCTAAGGATCATTGTTACTATGTAATTTCTGAGAAGATCTTCAAATGCGTTTTCCGTAGAGTCCAGTGTTAAAACTGTGGTTCCCGCTGGTGGCCATCTTGGATCAGGTGCAGACTTGTTGGATCCCGTTTTGGGAAGCGACCATCTAAGGACCATTGTGACTAAGTTTGGTTCTAATTGGACCAGTAGTTTCTGAGAAGATCTTCAAATGCGTTTTCCATAGAGTCCAATGTTAAAACTATGTTCCCCGCTGGCGGCCATCTTGGATGAGATACGGACCTGTCGGATACTTTTTTTAGAAAGGGACCCTCTTTAGACTATTGTGACTATGTTTGGTTGTTATTAGACTGGTAGTTTCTGAGAAGGAGATCTATGAATGCGTTTTCCTTAGGGTCCAATGTCAAAACTATGTTACTTGCTGGCGGCCATCTTGGATGAGATATGGACCTTTCAGATAGCTTTTTTGATAGGACCATATAAGGACCATTGTGACTAAGTTTGGTTCTAATTTGAGTAGATATTTCTGAGAAGATCTTTGAATGTCTGTTCCGACAGGTCCAATGTTTTAACTATGTTCCCCGCTAGCGGCCATCTTGGATGAGATAAGGACGTGTGGGATACTTATTTTTACAAAGGAACCATCTAAAGACTATTGTGACTATGCTTGGTTCTAGTTGGACTAGTAGTTTCAGAGAATTTCTTTGAGTGCGTTTTCCATAGGGTCCAATGTTAAAAATATGCCCCGCTGGCGGTCATCTTGGATGAGGTACGGTCCTGTCGGATACAATTTATAAAGGGGACCAACCAAGGACTATTGTGACCAAATTGGTACCAATTGTCCTAGTGGTTTCAGAGGAGAAGATCTTTGAATAAAACGTCTACGACGGGCGACGAACTGACGATGGATGCCAAGTGATGGCAAAATCTCACCCTAGCATAACCAAATGAGCTTAAAAACTAAGAGGAAATAACAGGAAACATCTACATGTATAATGGCTGAAAATTACAATTACATGCAAATTACATGATTTGCCAGGTAAAAACACAAATAAGACAAAAGGGGACAGCCGGACTTGGTACCGGCACTAACAAAAGCCAGCGGTAAGGTTTAACCAGTTTATGGGCACCCAAACCTCCCCTTTATCTGTCCCGTTTTTCTTTAGTATTATAATAAGAAAAAGAAGGGAAACGGGGAATGTGTCAAAGAGACAACGACCCTAAGGGGAGCAATAACAACTCATACATGTACGGATAAAACCCAGGTAGACTACTAACTCCATGACCACAATCTTGGAAGAAGAGAAAAAAACAATACGTAATTATGAAAGATGGGTCAAGTGGTGCTGGCCCCTAATCTGTTGGCTAGCTCAATAAGCCTAGTCTGCAGATAGAGCACTGTCGCACTACAGAAGAAAAATCAAACTCTAAACTTCTCGAAGGGCCTGGTCATCATAGATTTCAGTAGACATCGGCAGTATCAGTGAGAGGCTAGTATGCGTGTATTTTTTTCAGGTCTCTAGATCTCAAACCTAATTTAACTGATGCAAGCAGAATATCTTGTCGATATCCCCTATTTCGTAAATATTGTAAGTTATGTCCCAACTTCTCTGGATTTTTTATCAGTTTCTGGCATATTTTAACAAGATTACCGTAAAACCGAGGATTAGGAATGTCCATAGTAATAAGCTGTTTGCCAGTAAGGTCATATTTAGATATCAAAAGTTCATTTTTAGTTGAGTTTAAACTTATTTTAATTGTATAATATACAAAAAGGATTTGACACAAGTTAAACAAACTTATGAAGTCCTCTCCTTATATACAATTATTACAATAATAATGCATGCTTATTATACAATGTTATGTTATACATAATATCTTATCACTATCAATCAATAGGAATAGTGAAGAAATGAAAGATTCCACGAAAAAAATGGATTTTAAATGAAAAGAAAGTGAACAGTAATTTTTCATGTCTGTGGGTCAATGTATACATTATGTATTACAAAGGCTTGTTATACTGCAAGGAATCTTTTGGTACTTTTTATGTAATCAAACACATTTTTGAAAACACACTCGTTTTGTTCGTTTGTTAACACTTCCTTACGTTACAAGCTTTAGATCAATAGAGCATTCAGCAGGTAGCCAGTTCAAACTATTGAAAAGAATGTTACGTAGTTCATCATATTTTTAAATTTTATGTTATTGTTCAATACCTTATTTACTTGCTGTTGCTTTCAGATTGTACATTTTCGTATCCGAAAAAAAGGAATTTTACTATCGACAACACAGATTAAAAATCAAAAACATTTACCTTTTATAAAACAAAGTGCGGAATGTGTTTTCTGCGATAGTCTTTGGTGAAACTATGACGGCATTCATTCCAGAACACTTGTTCCTAGCATCCGTCCATTTTAGGTTGATGTTGGAATCAAACCAATAACATTTACCATTGTGATGGATCCATTGTTCCGATGGACATTTGGTCAGTATTAACCAATAACATTTACCATGGTGATGGATCCATTGTTCCGATTGACATTTGGTCAGGAGTAACCAATAACATTTACCATGGTGATGGATCAATTGTTCCGATGGACATTTGGTCAGTAGTAACCAATATCATTTACCATGGTGATGGATCCATTGTTCCGATGGACATTTGGTCAGTAGTAACCAATAACATTTACCATGGTGATGAATCCATTGTTCCGATGGACATTTGGTCAGCAATTCTGATGGGAAAGTATTACTTTAAATTTATACAGATATGCAGATACGAATTACATTTTAATAATTGTAGACTGAACCTTCTGTCATTTTAAACGAATTATGATGTCTGTATATACATGAGACAATTCCAGTGAACTAAAATGGTTCACAAGTTGAAAACCTGTCAATCATTGAGCACAATAGCGGTTGATATAAAAAGTACATTGTTCCTATCTGGTCGTTTCAATAAATGTGTCCCTACCTGACCTTCTTGACCAATCAAATGCAGTGACTGTTGTGACTGATTTATTGTTTGCCTCTATATCAATAACTGGCAGTTCCTTTGTAAAAAGATGACAATACATCGGCAAACGAATACCGAAGCAAAAATAAGGAAAGGGGAAATTCTAAAATCAAAAATCCAAAATCACGGCAATTCACAGCAACACGAATTGAGACAGTATGACTAAGACATAACAAACAAATGAATGTACACAATACATTGTCTGTTTCCTTCCACATTTAATGACATTGTGTTTGTTTTCTTTAACACAGAAGCTGACGAAAGATCTGACGGTGGGGACAGATTTATTGAATCGGTTCTAAAACAATGACATGAGTGTTTGAGTGGCGTTGATGTATCTGTACGGAGTTTAAGACATCGTATGGTATATACCGAGTAAAAAAACTAAATGCCCGGAACACACCCAAAGAGCATCATAATTTTCAAAACGCTGAATAACGTAAATTTTGTAATACGCCTTCATGTGCCTTCACGTCGCAAAAGACTGCCTTATTTTACTTTACCATATTGACGGCAAATTTATAGAACACCGAAGGAACAAAGGGGTGAAATTCACAAAAATCGAAGTCCAAACGGACAGGGCAAAAACGAGAACACAGAAAACAATGACGTTAGACACAAAAACAATGACGCCAGACAGACACAAAGCACAGAACCAGAAACCACAACATTCAGAACAAAGGCACTCACAGTGTGAACTCCAGTGAAACTGAGAGTGACATCAGGTGCTCCGGAAGGGTAAGCATGTACGCCAGTATTGTATTTTTAAGGTAATTTTCATTATCAATTTCATGCAGTATTTTATAAAATATACATCGCAAATATGTTAGTCTCTTACTTTGATCTATAGGTGTTGCAGAGGCTTGGCATATGACCCTGCTTTTCTTTTGGCAATCAACATCATCCCATTTGTAATTCGGGACCCTAACTTGAGCACAGTCTTGTCCTTTGCCATAATCGTTAGGTTGGCCTATGATAGATTAAACTGCCTGGACTATAATAAACATTCTCTTAACATCAGTAGTATTTGTGAATCTTAAAGAAAATGAAATGACAGAATGACAAATCTTTAAGTTATTTTCTTCATCTCTTTAATTAGGCTACTTTCCATTCCTAGTAAAGTTTGAAACAAAGATATTTTATTTTTCCCTGTGCGTGTATGTCCAAATATTATAAAAACCTTTCGCATATCAACTTCAAATATGATCATTTTGATGTTAGATATAGAGAAGCATTATGGTCCAATCATATTAAGCTAAATATGCCAACAATCACTGACAGCAAAAAAGTCACAATTACGTTTCCTATATTTACAATACCTTTGATTATAACAATCACAAAACTACATTAATTATCAAATAGTCAATAGCAATGAGGGTATGAACCGAAGCGAAGATATAATAATATTTAGGTGTTGACAACCCGGTCCATAAACTGCCATGTGGCCCGAATTGCCATGAACTATTTGAAATATAAGTATACTTAAACTCCAGAAATTTATATACCAATTTCATTCTATTTTCCTTTCGTTTATTCACTCCAAAAATCTCAAGGCTAAAATATGATCTTAAAAATAGTAATTAAATAAAATAAATATGTGAAAAATGCAACAAATAATATTAAAGGGGCTCTACACATTAGAGTTCAAGCATTTACACTATAATTTTAAGTGGTTCTTTAAAAAGTTGTAAAATAATTGTGACGTCACAATATATTATATGGACCGGGCTGCCAGTCCATATACTGTTATATGGACCGGCAGTTTTAACCAAAAAAATAATATCTGACAATCATTAAAGGTAATATTTGTATACTGCTTTCATAAAGAAATCAATTCGGTAAATTTTGATTTGAGGAGACATAAGTGGGCGAAATGGCCTATTAGCAGAAGCTTAATGTACAGTGACTTACTAGTAAGTATTTTGTTATTTCGTGAATATGAATTTTTTTATACTTTATATGCTTATAACAAAATATGGAAGTTGCTGTAAAATAAGTTGCTGCTTATGGCCGTTTTGACAACTTATGTGTCTTCAGTGCAGATCAAGTCAAAACATTTGGAAGACCATAAAAATGTGTGTAAAAGCTGAAAGAGAACAAATAATCACTAGGATCTTATTGTATGCATAAATCAGCTAAGGACAAAATGGTAAATATGGGAAGTGCAAAATTACCCAGAGCCCATAGAGCTTGTGACTGATTAAGTGGTGATCCGTCATTCCATACAAAATTGTCCTCCTCTTTGATGTCGGTTAACCCGATCAACAAATTGACATCTATTTTATTTCTGTAAAACACAACAAATAACTTGATGAAAGGGAATGAACAATTCTTAAAATAATCTAAAATTGTTTCAGCTTAACAAGTTTGTGGTAACTGTAACCAAACTTGTAATATATCATAGATCACACTAGATGACACATGAGCAAATATTTTAGAAAAGTATGAAGATAGATGCAAAACACAGAATTTTCTGTTTGAACTAAGTTTGTGAACGAGAAAAAACGAGAAACTTTTTTGTTGTCTTTCAAACATAAAAATGTGTTTCTCTTTGTTTTGTATTCTAATTTTCTTATTTTCATCTCTTAGAAAAAGAAAAATCAATAATCATAAATAGAAAAAGAAAAATCAATAATCATAAATTCGTTTATAAATGTAAAAGCGACACTGTCTTTGCTTTTATTTAATTTTTTTTTGTAAATTAAACAAGTCTGTGAAATACAATAAGTATAGACGAAATGACTTGACCGAAAGTTCTTTTTGAATTCATTATTACAAATTTCCCTTTTATTGACGGAGATGTTCCTTTAGCTCATTCATACAGGGTGTATATATCTCAACTAGTACAGGTTCTACTCTTTACGACTTTAACGAACGTAAACTTACTATTACATCTAAACTTTTACAACAAGTCTGACTTTCCCGAGTTCCTATCATTCTCTATGTTTGTCTTTTGTCTTTTTATTGTTTTTCTAGTGCAGTTCCCTGATGGATTGTGGCATGTGATTGTAATTTTCGGCCATTTACAAAAAATGTAAGTGTTTCCTATTATCTTCTCCATATCAATGTTCGCTCTTCGTGCTTTCACATTTCAGCACGTTTGTTTACACTCTTCCCAAANAAATTACTATCCAAAGGGGAACAACTCAAATTACATTCTTGTCAAAATATTACTACTTGACCATTTTGAGTGTGACTTATTCCTTCGGTACATCTTAAAATCGTGATGATTACAATAAAGCTTATCCAAAACAATGCTAATCAAAAACACCAATGCTTACCTCACATGAGGTGTAAAGGTACTGTGGACATCAGTTGTTTACTAACTGTCACATGGTGGCCTCTATATGATTATAATCCTGTACAACAAAAAGGGTTGATTATAATCTCTGACAAAACTATATGTGGACATATATTAAAAGCTAAGGTTTTAAATAAAACAATCA
>MJUU01056664.1:60818-74355 GCA_002080025.1 Modiolus philippinarum | reverse complement strand
TTTTATGCAACTTCGGTATTTTTTTGTATTTTATTGGGTCCGTGTTGTTCATGTTTGTGTGTGTCTTTTTTTTTTCTGTGTCATACTCATGTTGTGTATCTGTTTCTTTGTTGTTTCCGATGTTGCCATTGTCCTTGGATTATTCGTTTTTGATTGACGGTTCAGTTCTCATTTACTTTGTTAACCATAAAGGGAAGTTCATTTTAGAAAGCCTAAATCATCGCACTTACAATTACAAAAAACAGGATAACAGCAAACACCTACAATGGCCAGGAAGTACAGTTTTGTTTAGATGTCACCAAATAACAATATTGTGGTATATTTCATGGTATGATGCTATTGGTGGAGTAGCAGTGATCACTTTAGTTTCCAGATTATTTGTGTATACGAGATGAATAAAATCCTTACAAAGAGGAAACATCATATATTCAGCAGATATAATTCAAATACATGTTTAGCACATTGTCTTTCAAGCGAACTTTCCCTTATATATCAATCTTGCTTCGCTTCATAAGAAGTGAGAAATCAAATCTGCTAAAATTGGCACGCAATTACTGTAGTCCCCAAAGGCCTGTTCACACTCAAATTACATTCACATTTCCAGTTTTTAGTTTAAATACACATCGTTGTCGATTATGTTAATCAAGATTAATTTTTGCGGTGTAAATGTAAAGTGGGTTAGGTTGTTTTCATCTGAGTTAATCCGGAATAATTTTTGTAAAGTGAACAAACCATTAGTTATCCCTTTTGTTTGCTGGAATGTTTGTCCCCCAAAGTCGACAAATACATTATAACTTAAAATTAATGACATCCTATTCTAATACTTTTCGTTGGAATCAAAGATGTAGCCTGTACTTTGCACCAAACGATTTTTTTCTAACTTTAAAGTACAAACTGATGTATCAAATCCCACAGTTATGACTAAAACTTATATGTTTGAGAGTAGAATAGAGTGTATAAAACTCAAATGTTAAAATAGTTCACCATTGCAGTGGTTTAGTTTAAGATTATTCTTATTACACATGGATTAACTTAGTCCGGATCAAATTAATCTGGATCAGTTTCATCAAATATTCAAGTAAAGCACACTGTTCACACTCTGTATTGTGGCTTAAGGGGTAGACCCGGGTAGGCCTAAAATTTTCCACTCGTTTATTTTTTTTTTAATATTTTCAGTATTGAAACTACATGTGTTCATGTTGACATTAAACAATTTTCAATATTTTAACCTCCCTGTTTTTTGTCTAGTGGCCATTAAAGATACCATGTTTCATCATATTACTTGGTCTGTTCAGGGCATGATTTGGTGTTTTTAATTAGCTCTAATTAAATTAGTATTTGATATATAAAAATTTCAAATGCAAAATTCTGTAGTAAAAACATAAATGAAAGTAACCATGAATAATGATAGTAAATGTTTATAAACTGTAATGAAATACATGGGTGTTCTGAACAGTAGAGGCTGAAAGGTTTACTCTATTTTGATCAGTATTAAACACCCCTAGTAAAAAACTGAGCCGTTTAATTTTTACCAAAAACTGATAATAGAAAGAAAACTTGTGAACATAAAATATATTAATTTTTTTTGAAAATTTTACTGTTCCATTTTTTTTCTCAATTTAGAATAAAGTGTGTAAAAATCAATAAAACTGCTGAATCTATGCTTCAAGTTACCTCCCTTACAAGATATCTGACTTTTCAACATTTTTATTATTTTAAGATATCATTGCAAAACATGTAGAGTACATGCACTTGTTAGAAATAACTGGATGTTTGATGGTGATTTTCATGACAAAATGAATATTTATTTGCTGCGAAAAAAAATGTTCACAATTTCAAAATCTTAATAATACCTATCGCTATGATTCTTTTTATTTATTTAAGTATTAGAAAAGTGAAAAACAGAGTTATCTCCCATTACCCCAGGGTACTGATTCATACTGTATGATATTTTGATGCAAATTAAACTTATAAATCGTAAACGTGGCATTAAATCAATAAGTAACAATGCTTACATGTTATTACTCCCCTTTGGGTCGTTGTCTCTTTGGCACATTCCCCGTTTCCCTTCTTTTTCCTATGAATTGACGTCATGATAACAATGACGTCTTATGCAAACATTATAACTTGGAAAACTCAGAAAAATAGTAAAAAATAGTTATATGTGGTAGAAATAATTTGAGTAATATTGACAGAGAAAAAAATGTCTATTTATCCATATTCAAGCGTTCACACTAGATTTAATCCGGACAAACAATGTGAACGCATTGTAGATTAACTTGTTTTTACATGATGAGCGAATACACCGGATTGATTTCATAGCGTGAACCGGCCCTTAGAAATCTTGAGAGTTTTTTTCGGAATCTTATTCCACCCACTTTTTAGTATACTTTATCATAATATTACTTTAAGCCATCTTTGATTGCAGTAGCCGTTTTATTTCATTATTTCTTTATATAGGTAAATAGAATTTCATGTATTACAGTACAAATTGGAATCCAATAGGATCCAGAATCCTCCTAATACAAACTGGAATTCTAATTTCTACTGGGACAAATTAGAATTCCAATTTGTACTGGATTTAATTCAGTACAAATTGGAATTCCAATTTCTACTGGGACAAATTAGAATTCTGATTTGTACTGGATTTAATCCAGTATAAATTGGAATTCCAATTTCTTCTAGGAGAAATTGAGATATCCTAATTTATACTAGTAGGATTCTGGATCCTACTAACTAAAATCAATAGAAACAGTGGTAGAGAAGTAAAACATTATTAGTAATATGTCCCTTCCAATGTTTAAGTGATCAAATTAAAAGATCAATTTCGAATAAGATTCATTATCTATTTATCTAATGGTATAAAAGATATAGATGTTTTGCTTCAAACTCTTAAACCTTTTAGCACAGTTCAAACTTTTAATCACTTAACTGAAATATGGCACAACACTTGGTATTTTACAAAAACAAAAACAAAAAAACAACACAAAAACAAAAAATAGAAAGACATATGAATATAATCTTTTTTTTTAATTATGGCATACTTAATATCTACTATTTAGTATTATGATGCTAATCTTGATGATCTGAGAAGTTTTTGTTCTTTGTTTTAAATGCAGTAGATCCTGTTACGAAACCTGAAATTTCACACATTGTCATGTTAAAAAAAATCGTTCATTGGAAGATGGCAGTATTACAGCCAAAGTTTGTAATTACTCTGGCAAATGCAATACTATGTGATGGCCTTGCCGTAAATCGGACATTTTCTGCTTTTCCAAATGTCACAGAGTTCCACCAATTTTTACAGCAAATGAACAGTTATATTAGAATTATTTCATTTGTCATTCTATTGTCATGATTGTTTTAGCATTTGGTTTCATGAATTGAAATGCTGTGAAATACGTACATGTACTTCTTATAACAAAATAAAAAAAAACTTTTTTCAGCTTTGAATGTCAGTAATATCCAGAATCCTCCTGAACAATATACCGAGTATTATTCTGGATCATACTAGAAATTCAGTAGGATTCAGAATCCTACTAGTACAAATCAGGATATCTCAATTTCTCCTAGAAGAAATTGGAATTCCAATTTGTACTGGATTAAATCCAGTACAAACCAGGATTCGAATTTGTCCTGGTAGAAATTGGAATTCCAATATGTACTGAATTAAATCCAGTACAAATCGGAATTCTAATTTTTCCCAGTAGAAATTATAATTCAAATTTGTACTAGGAGGATTCCGGATCTTACTGGATTCCAATTTGTACTGTAACATATACGTTCTAATTTCTTTATATACGTAACTATATCGATATGTATATGCGTAATTATTTATTTATTTGCTTGAATCGAATGTCGTCTGTGCGGAATTATTTCAGAAATTTGTGATTACAGAGTAATCGAACTTGACCACCAGGTGTCGCATAGTCGTCAGCCATTAAGAGGGTGTAGACTCGATTTCAATGCATAAACCAATTTATCCCCGGAAAATAGTTTGAATCCCATCTCAAAAGAAATTAAATAAACACGAGTCATAGAATAAAGGAATAAATAGTTGAAATATGTTATTTGTTTTTTTTTAATTTGCACGCTATCCGTGAATGTGCATTTTAATCTTTACTTTTTTCATCAATTTACGTGTTTTGAGGTGTCAAATTATTTTGTTTCATATAGCTATTTTTTTTATTTTCATTCTTTCAGAATGACATTCCCGTGTATTATTCAAATAACAGAAATGCAGTTAATTATATATTTGATGTCACTGTCTTGCCGATTTGCTGTTTTTCCCTATAAAAATAATATTACCAGAGACTATTTGACTGAAATACTTCTTTTTTTAACTTTATAAACTGATACAAATTTTCCAGGAAGCAGATGTTTCAAAAGCATTCAACATAAATTTATTATAATTTTTTNAATTTTTTGATAGCTGAATGAAAGTCCATTTCTACAATTTCATCAATGTGAGCAAAAATTTTTAAGAGCTTGTATATGCACATTAAAATCTTTTTTAAAAAATATTAATATCCGAGTTAATTTTCCTTCAAAACATCAGTTTTCTTATGATCAACTTGTAAAATATCGAACTTCTCTGCTTAATTAACAGTTATTTGTAATATATTATATCCGAGTTAATTATCCTAACTTTCGGAAAATCTATCAAAATTACTTCAAATATTTTTTTTTCTGAAATATAAATGATTAATTTATTAATCTAAATTACTTGTGAATTTGATTTCTTTTCCTTCAAAACATCAGTTTTCTTATGATCAACTTGTAAAATATCGAACTTCTCTGCTTAATTAACAGTTATTTGTAATATATATATATATATATATTTTAGGCGGTTTCTTTGATGACATAAAAACTGTTTTATCACATAGATAGGTTTTGATCACTTTCTTAACAGGTGTTATTGGAGTAATTAACGGTTGAAGTATGATACCTGTATCATTAAACCTTATACCGATACATCGACAAACGCCGAGGTTTTTTACGAACGTTACAGCCTTCTGGTAACAAGTTCATTCGGAAGTCGGCAATGGCGGCACCCATGAATTTGTGAATAAATAGATCTATACGTAATTAATTTTTCGCACTAGTACTAACAATTATGTCATAACACGGATTGATATTTGATCGTTTTGGTAGGCTTTAAAATGCATGTACATACAGGTTGTATGTATGAACGTTTTCAAAGACAAATTACCTTCTGATAAAAAATTTCATAAAGATCTTTTCAATATCTGATTTTGGAGCTATCATTTCGGAGTTCCTTTTAGAACACGTCTTGTTACCATCATACCACGTATATAAACGTTTTTTATCAAACCAGTAACATTTTTCATAATGTTTTTCCCACTCATCAGATGGACACTCTGTAACCAGTTCTGTAACATATAATATACAAGTATATGTGTAATGTTTTGGATAAACCGACATCTAATTGAAGATATATGACTATAAGCCCATTAGCTTGAACAATATAACTCTTCACTATATTTATTGACAAGGGAATAAGCAATGAAGGGATATGGGGTAAAAGTAAATCAGACAAAATCTCCACAAATACGTGGGAAAAACAAGCAATGGAACAATGCTGTTATTGTTGTTCTTCATCTTGTAGTCACCATGAGGCCTTTTGCAATAATTATAACACAAAAAAAAATTAAAAAACATCACTAATATGAAAATTTATATTTTGTCAAAGGAACACAACAATTGTCTACAACTTCGACAGTTGACATACACTGAACTGATATACTTAACATTGTAACAATATAAAATATTGACCCTTTTTCAGATGGTTTTTAAAAATTAAGAAAATAATCACAAAAATCTTACGTTTAAAGGTCAAACTTCCATGAGAATTCGTCAGAAAACAGCGACCATGCAATATAAAATGTAGTAATTGACATGCCAAATATTTTTACAACCTGATTAAGCTCTATCTACAATTTTGCTTAAGATGCCAGACAAATATATAAAATTCTTAAAAATGTGACGATAAATGGGCAATAACTCCTAATATTTCGCATAACTTCGATCATTTAAATAAAATTAGCCCTTGATATATTGATTTTTCTTAACCTTTAAACTCAACCTTTATCTCAAATCGCTTTTGAAATATAAGACAAAAGTAAAATAAAATCACAATTATTTTAGCATAAAAGGGCAATAATTCACACCAAGATTTTTCCGGCAATATAGATATAGTAATCGATATTATAAACATATTTGCAATTTAAACTTAACCTTGATATCAAATCGTTTTGGAAATATAAGACAAAATGTAATAATTTTTTTTTAAATGACGATAAAAGGGTAGTAACTCCTGTCATGACTCCTCGGACAACTTCAGCCTTGAACAAATGTAGTCCTTGAAATGCTGAACTTTTTTTTTAAATATAAACTAAACTTCTATCTCAAATAGTTTTTGAAATATCAGACACAATGTATAAAAATTACAAAAATATTATGATAAAAGGGCATTAACTTCTATAACAATTCGTTGTACAATTTCGACCATTCAATCTCAAATATTGAATACTATTGCTTTTAAACGTAACCTCTATCTCAAAATAGCAAAAATATTGAAAATTTGCTATAATGTGACGATAAAAGGTAAATTACTCCAAAAATGTTTCGTCTAGAAACCTCGATCATGTATATATTGTATTTAATTTCATGTTGCACATTTTTGCAACCTCTATAGCATATCATTCACACGTTTTTCGGTTAATGGACTTCCAAATGTTTTAGTTTGTTCTGCACTGATGAGACATAAGTTGTCGAAATGCACAAATGAAGAAAATAAATAACAGTAACTTCGATATTTTGTTATTTATAAAATAAAACAAATTCCATTGACCTCAAACAGGCAATAACTTCTGTATTGGTATTTAGTGTTCTTTAAAACTGCCAGATGGGTACAATTTGGTTTGTTAAAAACGAAATTACCGAAGAGAATTGTCAAGGTAGAGATACAAATCAGGTGCAAAACCACCGGCGAATTGTCAATCGCAATGGTCCTGACTTGGTACAGGCATTTCAAAAGACATGGTGGGTTGAATCGGTTTTCTGGCGTGTCAATCGTCCCCATTCATTGCGGTAGTGTCCCGTAGCAATCTAATAGTATCTGACAGGTCGATAGATAGTAAAATGTTCATCAAAGTACTAAGTCAAACTGAGGTTGTGAAAGATCTGTTTTGTGGCTGATTGGTTAATGTAAAGTGTCATTTTTACCCTAAGACAAAACCAATTAAAATCCACAGTACGTGTTACTTCTTTTACCCTCAAAGTAGACTTCTGTGAAAATTTGAAGTTTCGGTCCGGTGATTCCCGATTGATTTTTTTTTAGTACTTGGATGTTCATTTCTTTTCACTATCTACGACCTTTCAATAAAAATTACTTTTGAGTTGCAAGAGAACACAACCGCAACAGAAGGGGGGGGGGGGTTCTGCGCCCAATAAAGCCGGTTTAAACTGTCATTCCTTTGAAATGCCTGTACCAAGTCAGGACCACTGCATTTGACAGTTTCGTTTGTCGGTGCTTTTGTTTTCTGTATTGTCTTGTATGTTATACTGTAGCTTTTATTGTTAGTGATACATGTACAGATATCTATGTAAAAAGAAATAAGAATTTGCTTTCCAAATTTTTCAACAAGGGACTGATATCTATTGAAGATTTTTTATGATCTTATGAGACGTGATTTTTTGAAGCCTTGATTACTAAGGCGGTCACAGAGATAACTATACCTAATGCAAAAGTCTGCATAATTGGTGCTAGTTCTCGCGTAAGCAGGAGAAGTTAGAATATTCCTATCAATGTTAGGGAAATTGATAATTCTAAAATGATGGTCGTTTATTTTTTNTTTTTTTTTTTTTTTTTGGTAGATAAGATGACCATTTTCGTCAAATTCGAGATGCAAGTCCAAAAAAGAAGTAGACTCACCGGTTGCTGTTACTTCCTTTTATCTTTAATTGTGGAGGATATATTTATTTGATCAATTCAGCAAAAGATTCATTATAAATGGAAAGAACATAATCAATGTAACTATAAGTGATATAGAAGGATATAGCATATTTGATTTTATGAGCTTTTAAAATTCTCTGAAGAAATTCAGTCTCGTAGGAGTATAAACAAGTTTGCGAGTAGAGGAGCTCAATTAGTGCCTATTTGTATACCAACTGGCTGTTGCTAGATAGAACCAACAAATGTGACAAATATAGTATCAATAAGAAAATCAGAAAACTTCAAATTGCAATTTGGAAGATCTAGTCATCCTGGCCATTTTACTTTATACAGATAAAAAAAATAATTTAATATTATGGACTTGAAAATTTTACAGGAAAGGGGATATAACCAATCCCAAGGTTGTTGAATCTTATTCAAAATTGTAGGTGGGTATCTATACTGAATTCTTTTCGTTATTTATGTTTGTCTCTTCTCTTCATTGGTGTTTTTCTAGTGCAATTCGCTTGTGAGTAAAGGCAGGTTTTCTGCCATTGTAGGTGTTTACTGTTATCCTTTGTTTGTGACTGTAGATCCAATCTTTCTGGTCATTTACCTCATATCAGATTTTTGATAACTATTTTGAGTTATTTGCCAAAATGTCAAGATACACATTTGCTCTATTTTTAGCCACGACAGCAATGTTGTTAGGTCTCCTGGTATACATTTGAACATAGACACCTGGTATTGATTCAAGCCAAGTTTGGTAAAAATTAGCTCAATGATTTCAGAGAACATTTTTGAAATTTTTACAACGGACAACGGACGGACGGACATCGGATTTGACCTCATTAGCGGAATTAATATGTTAAACACAGCAGGTGTCTTGTAAGAAACTGGGAATGCTGACTTTATCATTACCTCTGATTTCGCTGCTGATGAGAGGTTACTCCTTGAACACGTGTACAACATAACGAAATTTACTGTTTATTTATGCAACTTCGGTATTTTTTTGTATTTTGAACCATTGGGCCGATGCCACTGCTGGTGGACCAGAGGTCCCCGAGGGTATTTACCAGCCCGATAGTCAGACTTGTCTGACATGAAAATTTTACCATGCGTTTTATAGAATTTGACTGTTTCTATCAAAATTCTAACCCCTTAAAAATATCGAGGCTTCATTCCGTGTATGGCACTCGGTAGATGTCCTTGGTACTTGATTTGGCTTCCTATTTCGATTTATTTGGTAATGAGTACTTCTTCTATAACACCTTTTGGATTATGGCTTTCCAATTATTTGATTTTAATGCTGCTGATGAGAGGTTACTCCTTGAAACACGTGTACAGCATAACGAAATTTACTGTTATTTATGCAACTTCGGTATTTTTTTGTATTTCGCCCATGGTCCGTGTTGTTAATATGTATGTGTGTCCCATTTTCATTTTCTGTGCTTTTGTGATGTCACTGTTCCTCACTGTTTCTGAAGATATCACGGAGGTTGTACTATTTTTTTCTTATCTGCCTATTCGGTTCTCGCTCAGTTTGTCTATTTTACTTAAGAAATGAGGTTTCAATCGAAAGGACTGATAAAAATATGTTCGCCGAACGAATTTATCTAAAGAGAAGTGTTGATATACCAACACGAGTGGTCAAAACCCTCCACCAAGCACATAACCTTAGGATAGGATCAGTATTAAGGTGGAGTTGAGTATAATCATTAAAACATAGTCACCAAGTTGTTATGTTCTTACCAGCTATGGCTAGTGTAAAACACAAACAAAGAAATATTGCAGACATCGTCTCTGGTGGTAGATAAAGTGAAGAACTTCAAATGAAATTGCAAAAAGTAGGTATAGCGTTCAATTAATTATGGACAATATCGATTAAGGCAGAACATTTTAACATGTATGAATTTTTCATCATTCCATATATCAAAGGCAATTTATAATTTGTGTACTCGTTGAAAATAGAAATGAAAGCCATGACTTTAACAGAATATTTTACTACCTAAATCAACGTCAAGTCTTTGTTCTCTGAATCTACAGAGTAACCATTCGATTGAGATGGCTTAATTTTCTATAATAAAGCATTTTCTAAATTTGGATTACAATTTCAGCGATTTTTTTTTAGATTCCTAAACACAATATATTTTTGGAAATTCTACAATTTGTGTCGTTTCTGTAAGCTAATATTGCTTCTTGAGATGAATTCCTCGACTTCTCAGGGACCAGATTTATTTTGTAGCTATATCTATAAGCCAATTATTCTTAAGAGCTTTCAATAAGAATAATAACATGCAATTTTGGATTTCAAATGTTCATAAAAGAGTCGTTTAATAGCGATTATATGTGCAGTGGTATGGATATTCTACCACTGTTACTTTAAATCAACAAGACTTCACAGATGCTGATTTTTTTTGTTATATTAACTAAGCCTGTATCTCATATCGTTTTTAAATATAAGACAAAATGTGTTAAAATCAAGAAAATTCGACAAAAATGGCAATAACTCCTGCATTGCTATTTAGATGGTCATCGAAACTGCCAGATAGGTACATCTTGGTTAATAAACATTTTCACATTTACACCTGACTCTTATAATGTTTAAAATATAAAACAATCGAATATTAAAAATTTGAAAATTTTATGGGATAATGGCTATAACTAAGACTTTTTGAAAATTGCAGATTGGTAGATCTAGTCATCCTGGTTTTGTTTACTCATGTCTCATTTGCCAAAAAAAGCAATAGACCCCTACGCTCTGTTTTAGTAACGGCAGCCATTTTGCTAGATCCTCCCAATATAAGTTTGAATCTAGATTTCCTGCAAAGCCAAGATTGGTTAAAATTAGTTAGAAGGTTTCAGAAAATTTTTGAAAAAGTTTAGAACGGTGGACGGATATATGGACGTCGACGGACACCAAAAGATGGTAATAGTTCACACGGTTTTTAGATGAAGTAAGCGAAAACATGTGTTGAATATTAATAGAATTGATCAAAATCTCAAGTACATGTGCTAACAAAATTGGATACAGTTTTTAAAGAATCGATTTTTTCTTAAATTTTGATCAAAACCAATTACTAGACATTAATATCGATGAAGTATTTAGGTAAGACGTACCAAAAACAATGTAAAAATTAAGTTCGTTCTTTCCTCCTACTTGATTTGAATTCGTTATTTTAATTCATATAATCAGAGCAGGAGGTGTCTTATACGAAACAGAAGATGCTAACTTTACCGGGTCATAACTGTCACCAAAGGTCCGCGTTGTTCATTTGTATGTGTCTCATTTTCCTTTTTTATGCCTATATGATGTCTTAGTTCCTCCCTGTTTCTGTTGTCGACATTTTTTTATTATTTTAATTTGCCTGTACGTTCCCACTCAGTTTTCCTCATTCAATTGAGAAATGAGTATGTCCGAACATATTGACCTAATACAGTTGGGTGCAGTCATAACCTCTCATCCAAGTTAACTCCAAGTTAACTTAGAAACAATTCTTAGTTAACTTGAAGTTAACTTAGAGCAGACGTAGAACAGTTCTAGAAACGGTCATAAAACGGTCATTTTCTAAGTTAACTTAGAACAGTTCTAAAAGCAGTCATAAAATAGAGCAGTTCTATAAGTGGTCATAAGACAGAGCAGTTCTAAAAGTGGTAATAAAAACGGTAATTTTCTAAGTTAACTTAGAACATTTCTAAAAGCAGTCATACGGAAGTCCATGTCTGCTTTTAGAACAGGTTATGAACGTTTTTAGAACAGTTCTACTCGATGACTGCTTTTAGAACAGTTCTACTCTATAACTGCTTTTAGAAAAGTTCTTGACAATGACTGCTTTTAGAACACTTTTCTAGAGCAGCTCTAGAACTGTTCTAGAACAGTTCTAAGTTAACTTAGAGCAGTCATTAGAACAGTTCTAAGTTAATTTTGTGAGATGTTATTGACTGCATCCAACTGTAGGAGAAGTTTTTTGTGTACTAACAGGAGTGGTCAAAATACTCTTTCAACGGCTAAATCTTAGGATAGGATTAGTATAAAGATGGGGTTGATTAAAATCACTTGTAAAAACATTTTTGCCAAGTTTAAGTGTTCTTACAAGCGTAAAACACAAACAAAAAATTATCGAAGACATCGTCCCTGATTATTGATGAAATGACGTAAAATTGCAACATAGTATTAGTTGTATTTAATAAATTATGAAAACTATCGATCATTGCAGACACTTAAAAGTGTATGAATTTTTCATTATTTTGTCTTTCAAAGTTGATCTATCATTATTGTACTGGTTTGAAAGTAGAAATGAAAACCATGACATGAAACAAAACATTTCACTATCAGATATACTATTTATGTTCTTATTCGTTTGTTTTAAACCAACATAAAGTAATTATAAACTTAACAACAAGGACTCTCACTATTAGATGGTATACCAACACCAAGACACTAAGAACAAACTCTGAAAAAGTAGAAAAATTTTATGTTGCGTTCACATGTAATATGGGACTTTCGAGATAGGAACTCTCGTGTAATTGAAGGCGGAAAGGAAATCCTCAAATATCAGTCAGACTGGATCCTTGATCTATTGAAATAACTATATACCACCAAAAAAAATTATGAAATTGAGGTATACACTTATAATTTTCCTACATGACAAGTCTTTAAACTAAATTTTAATTGTCGAAAACAATTAACCTGAAGCGCTACAACACCACCCTTAGCTAAACAGTGTTCATAAATAAGTGATTCCCTCTCAATGTTTTGATGTATTGATTTTTTTGTATAGTATCAGAAATGTATTCCGGATTGAACACGGAAGCTCCGTATTCCAAAATTCAAGTCAATTCGAATTAATTTGCATTGAAAAACTATCATTTCCACTCAAAATCACATGAACGCAGTTATCTGAACATGGACGCACAAAATAGTATTCATGAAAAATAATCTAAACTTTATTATATATATATTACACCAATAAATGGTGTAAAACTGGGTGATATTGTTATAAGCCCTACATGAACGTTTTAGGGGGTGTTGAAATCTTTGAATTTTACTTTAAATCATTTTTACAATTATGATTTATATAGAATCCGCAATAGCATCGAGTGAGAAACGACATTTCTACACTAGAGATAGTTTAATTTTCAAAATTTTAAACGCAAGGCTTGCCGAGAGTTTAAAATATTTGAAAATTTGACTATCGAGAGTGTAAATATAGAATCCACAATTGCATCGAGTGAGAAACGACATTTCTACACTAGAGATAGTTAGTGTAGAAATGTCGTTTCTCACGAGATACAAAAATTTTGTGGATTTTATTTCTCTAATGATTTCAAGGACTTTTTGGACAAAAATATGACCCTCCTTTTTTGATTATCCGAAATAAATGTGTTCCTTGAGCGTGACGTCATCAGGCATGGTCGTCTTTTTAGCTCAATCGGGCTATGCCAGGGTGAGCTTTTCCTATCACTTTGCGTCCGTCGTCCGTCCGTCCGTCCGTAAACTTTTCATTCAAAGATCTTCTCCTCTGAAACCACTGGGCCAATTGAAACCAAACTTGGCCACAATAGTCCTTGGGTGGTCCC
>MJUU01056664.1:26770-38956 GCA_002080025.1 Modiolus philippinarum | reverse complement strand
AGTATTGTAATAAAATATGTCATATATTTGAAATCAAATTAACTTTGGCATCCTCAAAGCAGAATATTTTGAAACGCTTGCATAATTCAAACACAATTAATTATTGAAACAAATATTATGCCGCTTTTTCATTAAGGTAGATAAACACTGTTGCATTGTGTAATTCAATCGTGCAGTTGAAAAATAGAATCGGATATTGGTTAAATTTTCGGGCAGGAACAGCTTTTCTTTTGTGAGGTCATAACTGATTGACAGATGTGTAAAGTAATATTTGGTCAACGTTGCCGCCAGTAAGCTCGATTCCCGTAAAGTCAGAGAGAATCGAACCGTCAGTCTAAAACGAACAATCCAAGGACAATGGCAACAACGGGGAAAAAAGAAACAAAGACATAACATAAGCATGACACAGAAATGAAAAATGACACGAACACATACAAAAATGAACAAC
Source organism: Modiolus philippinarum (assembly GCA_002080025.1). Taxonomy (NCBI): domain Eukaryota; kingdom Metazoa; phylum Mollusca; class Bivalvia; order Mytilida; family Modiolidae; genus Modiolus; species Modiolus philippinarum. The sequence goes on along the minus strand of MJUU01056664.1, from coordinate 38,508 downwards.
ATGGACCCAATAAAAACCGCTAGAGTAAGCATCTCCTGCTTCTAATAAGAAGCCCGCATTGTTGAACATGTCAACTCTGGTAGTAAAGTCGAACCCGGTAGAGGAAAAACAAACTTTAGTGGCAATGAGAAAGATATCTGTAGTCATCTGGAAAATAGATATCAAAGAGCGGTCCATCTTGATATCGACCGTAAAATTTCTGTGGTGATGACTTCAAGTTATTGGTAACATACCCTTGCTTAAGGAGCCTATTTGTATGCAACCTAACTCTACCAAGGTAGTCACTGTATCGACCACGGGCACATGCCCTTGAGTAGCGAATGAGTTGGGAGATGTACACTCCGTATTCCAGTGCTTTTGGAAATTATGTTAAAACTTGAAACTTTGTAAAACATCTCCGTAAAAAGCATGGCGACAAATTATTTTTTTTCATTTCAACCAATAGATCAGTTCATTAGCGATCTATTTACAAAAATATAGAATATTCCCTTGAATAAAATGTTCATTTATTAGCCTTGTAGCCTTGTCAATTTCCCTGTGCATTCTGTGTAAATTTTGGTAAAAGTATGGCTAAAAATGAGCATACTCAGATGAATAATAACAAAATACCGAAATTACTGTGAATTTCAATTCTGATGAAACAGGCATGGTAACCCATACTTTCATTACAGGTATTAGGTTGGTAAGACAGGTTCATTTATAACAAAATCTCATGGATGTGAATTTTAGTGTCTATCTACCTTACGATGCAGTTGCCAATCTTTTATGAAAAGAATTGTGGATATCATTTGCTGATGGATTGCTAGTCGCGCACAAAAAGCCAGCAAAAAATAGAATATTTGGAATTGCAATATCAAATGTGTGTTGCTGTCCATGGCTGATTTGGCCTTTCCTTTCAAGTCTTAACGTTTATTGTTCTACATCGTTTTTGATAGATCTATCCATCTCAGTTCAAAAGTTTACAGCTGTGTAACATTTAATCGAAATCCAAAAATCCGTTTAGAAGAACATGCGCTAACAAGGTTCGTCCTCCCATTTTGCCAGAAAATATTCAAAGACATTTTATTTTCTCCACTGAAGATAATATTTGAATTGTCATTTAATGTCTCTGGTGTCTGTCAATAAACAAACTGAAGACGCAGATTCAGAGTCGGTCAGAGTTGTATCGCAAACCTGACTTTAAGAAATACTAAAACAATTGACTAACCTGTTTTATTTTGTAAAAGCTCATAAAACTCGTATAAGAAAATATTCATTTAAAAAAATCAACTCCTCGTCATATTAGGACCCTCTAAGACAGTTTATTATTTGTTTTTGTTTGATTTTTCGTCGGAATGTTTATATTCATTAACTCTTTTGGATTTTTAATTTAATTATTATTCAAGCTCTTCTGCTAGTCCTTTTTGATAGTTTTGATTCCATCAATTAAGACTGATATACAAATGTAAGTGTGTAAACATAACTTGAAACAGACTATTACCTTGTATAAAAATCTTGCAGAAAATTCTTTTCCTTTTCTGTTCTCGGAGAAATCATAACTGCATCCATCTTTGAACAGAGATCGGCTCCGTCATCCCAAGACGCCGTAACTGTAGGATCAAACCAGTAACACTTCCCATCATGCTCTTCCCATTGGTCGGATGAACATTTTTCTATTGTTGCTAAAACATAAAGAGATACTATGGACAGGTTACAATGTCATTTTATCTCTATGACTTATAACAAGTGTCTGATGGAAATTGCGGGTATGTCATGATAAATGAATTTATATTTAGAACCTTCGACTACAAAGATATAAGCCAATTACGTTTTTCGAGTAAATATGGTTAGTGTATGGATAGTGTGTGAGCTTATTTTTCGGTAGCTTTGAAGGAGCTTATAAATGATGCCAAAATTTCAATAATATTTCATCTAGAAACTGATTCTCACCTTTCCCGCAACTGACAAAATTGAAACAGGATTAAGATTTTCCTTAATTTGTGTAATGACATCCTCCTGTCCCTGTAGAGTGTGTATGTACACCCTGCTTTTAAACTAACAATAAAAGGATATAGAGTAAATGCAAATGAGAGGGGCTCTACAAATACGTGGTGACAACAGGCAACAGATCAACGCTTTTATTGTTGTGCTTATACTTGAAGTCAGCATTAGGCCTTCAACAATGAGCTTTGCTAAAACCTCATAGTAAGTTAAAAACGGCCCTCATGACCTGTTTTAGTGGAATTCATTGCTAATTGTCGAACATTGCTATATCGATGCTGTTCATTGCCCATGAAAGTTGGGTTGTCAACAAAATATATACACCAACAAGGTAAAATACTTTCCAATTTTCATAACTAGATAGTTGTAACATAAATAAAAGAAGTGTTTCTAAAGTTAACAAGGCACACAGCGATCTCCATTGTGTTCAACTAGTCAGATTACATTGTAGCAAGTGAAGTCTTGCTTGATTTGCTGAAATCATTTTTGTTAATCAATGTTTTTATTTTGAATTTTCTAAACTTCATCATGAAATCATTAAAAAAAATCACTTGTCGATTTTTTTGACTATATTAAAAGTACTATCAAAAGTTCTGATGTGGCTGCATCATGCTTGTATGACAATAGTTTACAATGTGATAATAGTTTCAAATCTATGGTTTAACATGTCTCTATCAGAGGTAATGTTTGATTTTTTAAAACTAATTGTTTGCATATCAGCCACAATAAAAATTGAGTATATGCACATGAGAAATATCTAAATACATGGTTAAACCAGGCAATAAAACAACGCTTTTATTGTTGTTCTTCATCTTGAATTCATCATGACGCCTTCAACAAGAGCTCTGCCCACACTACCTCATAAGTTCAAGACGCCCTATAGCACCGGTTTGAGGGGACTTCATTGTTAGATGTCGAACATCGCTACATCAATGTTTGTTTTTTTTTCTGTAGGAAGTGGGATTAAAAAAAACATAAAATTTACTGGCAAGCTGTTCTTATAAAAGCTTTCATCCTTTCCCGACAAAAATATCACAACATATACATGTAAACAACCAAAGGTTACTCATCGAGTCACATGCAAGAAAACTTAGCATGATTAAAATAGTGATATTTGGGCACAAAACAGGTTTGGTTGTCAGAATAACATTAAGAAATTGCAAAAAAATAATAAAATGCATATTTTGAAAATAAGACTGTGTATGCATCAGAAAAATTCTCTCAAGAGCAAGTACACAATAATTGAAATATATAGAGAGCATACATCTGTCAAACGGGGAATTTTTTTACGGAATCCACACTGAATAGAGAGACAAACTTCAGTCTAAAATAAGAAATGAAAGGATATAAAGTAAATTCAATTAAGACAAAGTTTCTTCACCAGCAATGGAACAAGACTTGTATCGTTGTACTTCATCTTGAAGTCACCACGAGGCCTTCAACAATGAACTTTGCTGATACCTCAGTAAGTTCAAATACAACGCTTACTCAATTGCAATCAAATCAAGTGCCGATTCAGTTCAGTGGTTAACAAATTTCATAGTAAATAGCTTGACCTCACAGGAGTCAATAAAGCTTTGTAAGCCCATCCTGCTCCACATGAATATAAGACCATCAGAACTATAGAATCAACAGTAAATTTTCATAAATTTCGTAGCCCAATGATATAATCTATAATCGACTGTATATACACTTACTGGGGTCTATAAATGTTGCCTGTACTTCACAGACCACTCCTTTTTTAAAATTGCAATTCCCATCATTCCAACAGTCTTGTGATTTTGGATCCATCTCACCACAGTCGTCCTCGTCAAATGCATTGTCGGGCTTGTCTAGTGATTGATAATTCAAATTATTATATAGAGGACGGTTAAAGATTGAAATTTCTCAGTGAAAGAAAAGTGATAATTAACTGTGAAATTATTTTCCATAATTTCACTCTAGGAAGTGACGTCACAATAGACGTTGTCAACGTCGTTGTTAAGTAAACGTCTCGGCGGATTAACATGGAAAACGTAGTTCATGAAAAGAATCTCAAATTAAACCAATAATTATGAGAGAACTGTTCTATATAATAAAAACAATAACTAATCCTAGATTCTGATTATCTAAAATATTCAACTCATGATCGAAAAACACTGTAATTCACTCATGCGCTGCGCGCATTCGTGAATTACTGCGTTGTTCGATCATTCGTTGAATATTTTGCGATAATCAGAATCTCGGATTAGTTATAGTATAATTGTTATTCTTGTCGTTTGACATTGAATGCATTAAACACCTCACATTTATATATCTATTGTCTCTGGTCGGTCCATATATATACCTATCCAAAATTTACTATATACACTTGATAGTAATAATAAGTATATTTTTTTAGAAAAAACTATTTTCCGCTAAAAAGTGAATAGCAGTCTGACATTTCGCGGACTTTTCAGTGACGAAGTCCATTTGTCAATGGTCAGTTCTGCATGGGTGGTATTTTTAATGGCGTTGTGTATAAATAAAGAATTAAATTACCTTTTTTATAATTTCTTTTTCAATTGATTCTCTGTATTTTCAAAACATGCTAGATTTGGTATAATAAAAGGCTATTCGAACATAGGAAGTTTATGGTTCCCCTCGACACCAACTATTTCCCGCTATTTTCCATCTGGAAAAAGTTGTCTCTCGGGGAAACATAAACTTGCTATTGTTCTCATGGCCAATAAACTACCATATACAAAAATATCTAAGTTGCATAATTAACAGTAAATTTCGTTATGCAGTACACGTGTCTCAAGGAGTAACCTCTCATCAGCAGCATTAGAATCAAATAATATGGAAAGCCATATAATCCCAAAGTTGTCAAAAAAGAAACACCCATTACCAAAAATAACGAAAAGGGAAGCGAAACTTATTTATATAATAGTAACTGATTCATACGGCAATATCGTAATACATAGACTGCCCGAGAGCCATGGTATGGATCAGAGGAATGATATGGCCCAAGCCGAAGGCATGGGCATATCATTTCTCTGGTCCATACCAAGGCCTCGAGGGCAGTCTATTTATAAATCAGTTACTATTATGTTTATTGCATTGAATAAACCGAATAAATGAAATTGTTTATTATTTCACATCACATTTGTTACAAATAATTCAATTGGTTCAATTACTATCACATTGTATACTGTATTTCAAGATACATCACAAACAATATTCAGAGCGGGCTGTATCGCTTGTGCGGGCTGTATTGAGATCCGATACAGCCCGCCGAGGAAATACAGTAGTGACGTCAGCAGAACAAGAACAAATATTTAGCTTAAAAATCACAATTTATTGTTTTTTAACCTGTCAACCGAAAAAGGTAAGAAAAAAATGAATTAATCACATTGTTTTAAATATCAGTTTCAGAGAATCAGAAATTAGTAACCTCAAATTTCATGTCTGTTTTTTAATTTCACTTTAACTTTTAATTAATTATTTTTGTAAATTGCCGACAATTATAAAAAAGAGGAAAACATTAACCTTAATCGTTTGACTGGTAAATTTGTTCAATGAAACAAAAGTAATAGAAACTTGTGTATCGGGCTGCATCAGATTTACACACTGCCAAAGGACCTTGATACGGATCTGTACCTTGTTACAACCCTTGCCTTCGGCTCGGGCTGTAACAAGGTACACGGTCCGTATCGCGATGCTTAGGCATTCTGTAAATCCGGATGCAGCCCTCTATACAAGTTACTATTACATAATTATTAATTTTGTGTAGTCCGTTTGAGAGAGTTTAAAAGCGTAACGTTTTTTTTTTTTTTCTATTTCATTTATTTGCAAAATGAAAAACTGCAATCAATGTAATTATTTTTCTCATAAATATATATATATATATATATCTAAGCTAAAATATTCAACTTCTGTAATCATCAGTTAACTAGTATACCAGTGAACACTTTTAACGTAGTAAACTAAATTCTTCTTAAACTGACGTCACAATTCAATCGATCGGTCAATATCTGGTGTTGACTGCAACTACCAGCCAAATCTGGTATTGACTGCAACGATCGGTCCATATCAGATTGTTTTGGACCGATAGCATCAATGCCGAAAGATAGAGAATGTCATGTGATTGGTTTTAGGCCAATAGAATTCCAGAGTTTTTGCTGATATGCAATAAATATATAATATGATATGGACTTAACAAATAACGCCCGGTATTTTGGCTGCAATACTCAATTATTACATAGTTGAACATTATCACAGACCCCGAGATATTGATTGCGGAATTGAGTCTGACAATATTACTAAACTTCAATCATCCGCGAGTTGTCAAAGTTATGAACTGACATTAAATTTTGTGATATTCACATGTATTTATATTTTATTTATATTTTTTTTCCGTGGTCTATGAAATTATTGATTTGCTTCTTAATCATTTCTAATAAAATTCCAAGTTAGTTTTTCGCTATTCTTTTGCGTTGAAACACTGAAGGAAAATATGGGAATATTAGTTTTCATTTTGTACTATGCTTGTAATGTGTCAAATCTTGATATTTTTGTCCTTTAGTAAATGATTCAACTCTGATAGCTTAAAACCTCAGTTGGCCTAGATTTCTGGTTTAATTGTTCAGTCTGCAAGGATGAGCAATTAAAGATATATTCAGGCTGAAATGATGATATATATACATTTACTGATAATTTCCCTTTGATCCCAAATTTGCTTCATTTATATTATGCCGTTTGTTTACTGCCTTTAAAATACAGAAGTATCATTGTTCCAAAATAAACGGTTACTGTTGTACACATCTTTTCAAAGGGTAAATACAGTTTCGTCCAGATAATGTAAGGAATTTGCTAACTGAAATACTCCATTAGCTCTAATACACATGCGAAAATATCTCTAATAAAGCGGAGTCTCTGATTATTGATATAGAGTTGGTCACCTCTATAAAATTAGATGAAATAAACTTAAAAAGACATATAAAGCATATTGTGTGTTCTGCTAAGATTTGGCTGGATTGGTACATGTAAGTAATCTAAAATACCAGGAAAAACTCGCTTAAGACTTTTTTGCAATCAACAACTTTGCAATAAAATTAAGTTTATTTCTTCTTATAAATAAGGTTAGTTTTGCTGTACTAAAGAGGAGTTAAACAAGATATCCCGTCGCTTACGGGATTACGGGAAACATTGGGATGAAACACGTCTCTTTCAATATCTTTGATATTCTCATAAATAAGCAATGAAGGGATATGGAGTAAATGCACACGAGACAAAGTCTCTACAAATACATTGTTAAAAAAATGGAACAACGCTTTTATTGGTGTTCTTCGTCTTGAAGTATCCATGAGATCTTCAACAATGAGCTTTGCTCATACCTCACAGTAAGCCGATGCAAGAAGCCCCCTAGCGCGCTGTCATCCGTAGCCCAACAAAAAGTCCAATAAAGACAATCACAACACTAAAAGAAACACAGGGCACTCATCGAGTCAAAAGTAAGAACATTTTGTATAATAAAATCATGAGATGTCGACACAATAAACTGCCATAATTTGAAAGTATGATAGTGCATCCATATGACAAATTATCTCAAGCACAAGTACACCATAACTGAAATGTATATTGCTGCGGTCGAGGAAGTGGCAAAACTTTCAATTTACCGACATTAAAATTTACACCCATGCTCTCAACCTTTCATTGACTCGTCGTCATGCAAAGACAACACTGTATACATTTTCACGTCTGAAATATCTACAATGTAGACATTTCACATCGACGAAACTAACACATTGTGTTAGCTTGGGGTGTTAATCTTGACTTCATTACATTAAAAGTTTTGCCACTTCCTTTACCGCATGCAACAATAATGAGCATACATCTCTCGAATTGGGAATCTTTTTACGGACTCTACACTGCAGGTGAGACAAACTCTCTCTACAAATACATATGTTTTTTTTTTGTCGGGAAATAGATGACGCTTATAGAGAGCACTACCTGTTAATTTAAGGCGAAGTATACGTAATTCAACGCCTCTGGTCTCAATAACCGGTTATAACGTTGCCATTCACTTCAAGGCAAAAACAGGCAATTTCAAAGTTTTGTCCTCAACATATACGGTTAACGCGAGTCTCATGTCATATATCATTTCGAAGCATTTTATCTAAGGAATCCAAACCTGTTGCAAAAATATGGGGGTCACCGTTTAGTTTTCTCACAAAATTGCAACGAATNAGCTTGGGGTGTTAATCTTGACTTCATTACATTAAAAGTTTTGCCACTTCCTTGACCGCATGCAGCAATAATGAGCATACATCTCTCGCATTGGGAATCTTTTTACGGACTCTATACTGCAGGTGAGACAAACTCTCTCTACAAATATATATGTTTTTTTTTTGTCGGGAAATAGATGACGCTTATAGAGAACACTACCTGTTAATTTAAGGCGAAGTATACGTAATTCAACGCCTCTAGCGGATTGCGGGAGTAATAACGTGCGTCGTTAGTAACTTATGAATGAAAAATGGACGGCGTCGAAATGTTGTCGAGATCAATGTTATCGTGAAGGGTCTATTGACTTTAAATTTCAATAGAAATGTATAAATGGTCAGTCCAGATATTTTAGAAATTGTGCAGACAGTATAATGAGACCGATCAAAGATTTTTGAACTGTCAGTGCTGTTATAAACTTTGAAATGTCATGTTCATTGTTTTCAGAGATTCAGTTTATTCATACAGTATCGTATTGGTTGACACAGATAACAGGATAATAAAGAGAACGAGGGAGAATAACAGATAAATATGTTCCAGACCAGACCATTCGCGTATTCGGACCCGGTCCCTATGCGTATATACTCGTATGGTCGGACCGTACGCGTATGGTCCGAACATACGCGTACGATCCGACCGTATGCGCATACTCATACGGTCTTGATTGTCTAGACCATTTCGGTATGATGACCGTATGGGTATCTCAAAAAATTCCTAAATAAATTTAATACATAAAACTCACAGTATCTTCTGCGTAGAAATATCTCCGGTAATGGGTCCGGATCCAGAGTATCTCGAGGTGTAAAACAAATTCAATCTACTGTTTCGTTACAAGCAAGACATACTTGCAGTTTTCGACATTTCTAACTTCAGGACAGTCGTCCTATCTTAAGACTGGAAATTCAATGTGAAAATACTATAGGGCTACGGGATGGGCATGCTTTTAGCCACTGGAAATTATGATTGTCATTCCCAGCTTAACAGGATTCGCAAACTGAATGTGTTTCTTGCATAGGTTAAAACACAAACTTCATTATACTTGATCAACTGGACAAACAATAAAAGGAGTTCATTTACAAACAATACACCTCATTTTCAACATTTGTAAATCATATAAATTTTGTCTAGGATGTTGTCTCAATATATGTCCGGAAAATCGGAATATCAAATTTTAAAAAAAATTGTTGGATAAATAAATTTGCATTCACGATTTAAGTAAATGTAACTTCCGATCTGAACGATTTTTCCCTAATATATCCTTTGTAATTTTAGTGTATCATGTAGTCAACTTCAAAAAGTCGTATTTCGAAAACTAAAACGGTGACCCCCATTTTTTTTTCGATTTTCCGGCTTATATTTCCAAGTACTACTTGTATACAATTTTTTTTTAAATCGCTGGAGTAGTTAATTACGTACACTTCGCCTTAATTGTTGTTGACGATCCCGCAGCCATGGGTAAAAGACGAACCTGGATGAGGCATTGCTCGACCTTTAGCAATGAATTCCGCTCAAACCGATGCTAGGGGCCGTCTTGAACTTACTATGAGCAAAGTCCATTGTTGAAATCCTTATAGTAACTTCAAGATGTGTTACCATGTATTTGAGACTCTTTCATGTACATTTACTATATATCCTTTCATTGTTTGATTTAAATCACTTCAAAATTCTGAAAAATCGCCTCGTCCAATTTGATTTGATGAAGCGTGTTGTTAAAACTCTACTGTAGAAATGCACTAATTACGAAAATAGATATCAATCAATTATTACCTACGTTCTGAGATCTTGAATAGAGTACGAATATTCATAATCAAGAGTGTGTTGATAGGCAAGTAAAGTCTGCGATACAAAATCTATCTATTTTTACCTGGACACCATGCAGCGTCTGACGGTTTCAATGGTGAGCCATCTTCCCATACAAATCTTCCTTCTGTTTCTGCATCATTTAAACCAATATGCAGCCTGTCCAAATTATTCCTTTAAGATATAACATTTTTACAATCAACAATGACATCAATATTTTTTGTATGTATTTTGGCTTACACTTTGCAATATGCAGACTGTATTATTCACATTTAATTCCACTGAAACGAAATAGCATGCTATAATTGAAAATATATCGTACAATTGTCAAACGGTTCATAGAAGTAAAGAGAAATTTACTAAAACATTGTATCAATCCCTTCAATAATTTGTCATGTGTTTGCATTATACCGACAATTTTAAGGGATAATATTCCGGCATTGTATGTACTGAACTGAAAAAATCAGGTACATGTATAGTCACTTACCTGATAACTAATGTAAGGGCTGGAACCACAGTTTAGTGCATAATTTGTACTCCGCCAAACAGATGCTTGGGGCAAGAATAGTATGTGAAGCTATGCAATATTATACGATACCTTGTTTTTTAAGAACACTTTGCCATTTGAGTTTATAAATCATAAAACATTTACCTTTTATAAAACATTGAAAGGAATGTGTTTTCTGCGATAGTTTTTGGTGAAACTATGACGGCATTCATTCCAAAACACTTATTCCTTGCATCCGTCCATTTTAGGTTGATATTGAAATCATGCCAATAACATTTACCATGATGGTGGCTCCATTGCTCAGATGGACATTTGGTCAGTAGTTCTGGAATAAAAGTGTAGCTTAAATAACGATTTGCCATCGTATATACAGATATGCATAGCGTTACAACGAAGTGAAATTAAAACAAATTTAGCCTTTGAATATCTGTACATTGAACATACTGTACATCTGTGTCTTCCAAATGTTTAGACTTTATCTGAAATGACAATATGCAGGAACCAAATTAACAATAAGATTAGTATTTAGTTATTCAGTATATTACCATTTTCAATAGAGATCTGCTATTGTTGGCAGAAGTTTCTAACAATTGACATGTTTTACTAATTTCAAATTTAGACTTGTATAAAATATATTGCTCAAATTAAACACCTTGCCCTTGAGCGCTTGAAGGCGTTTATGTAGCTTCAAAGTTTGATCCTGTACATAATATTCTATGATCTTTGAAATGTTAAAAAGGTAAAAAAAAGAAAGAAAGAAAACCAACACGACTTGCACTGAATTCATCCAAACAGCATTATAATTTTCAAAACTCTGAACGACGTAAATAATTTGTACTATTCCTTTATGTACCGTAACAACCTGGCATTTTGTTATACAACTTTCTGAATATCATGTCAAAAAGAAAGTTGAAATGATTTCAAGTCAGTGGTATATTTTATCCTGCAATCTATTAAAACATAAGTTAGTTAATAGAATCTACAAGTATTGGGAATATCTGGCACATGACCGTTCTACCTAGGATATTCAAGTGTTGCAGATACCTGGCAAATGACTTTTCTTACCAAGATCTATAAGTGTTGCGGATACCTGACATGGCTTTTCTTACCAGGATCTATAAGTGTTACGGATAACTGACACATGGCTTTTCTTACTAAGACCTAGAGGTGTTGTGGATACCTGGCACATGGTCGTTATAACTAA
>MJUU01056664.1:0-26250 GCA_002080025.1 Modiolus philippinarum | reverse complement strand
ACAAATAACTAAATACCGAAGTTACTGTGAATTTACTTTCTGCATATACGCATTTCGACAACTTATGTCTCATCAGTGCAGATAAAATCTAAACGTCTGGAAGACCATAAACTCAAAGAAGTTTAAAAACTGATAGAGAACAAATAACCAATATGATCTAAATGTAAAGCCAAAATCAGCTAAGGACAGAGCTTTGCTTGAGGGAGATACTCCTTAGTTTTCAATAAAATTTACAGAAATTTAGATATTGTAAGGTTCCAAAAATAGTCGGCTTTCGGGTCAGCACCGAAGTACTGACTACTGGGCTGGTGAATACCCTCGGGGACTAACAGTCCACCAGCAGTGGAATCGACCCAGTGGTAACATAGACCTGGCACATGAAATCTCTTACTAGACTTACAAGTTTAGCGGATACCTGAACCATGACCTTACTTACAAGTATCTACATTTATTATATAGATAGCGTTGATTTGTCGATTTTTCTCAGTTAAATGAATGTCGTGAAAATAAAGGATTTCTAGTCACCGGATGACGTCTTAGTGAAGCGACGTCACAGTAGCTCTTCAATGTCGTCGTCAAGTAAACAACTAGCGTATTGAAATGAAAAAAAATATTATTATATAGATAGCGGTGTTTTATCGAGTTTTCTCAGTTAAATAAATGTCATATTTTCGTCGGTGAAAATAAAGGATTCTAGTCACCGGATGACGTCTTAAGGAGGTTCGCTCCTCATGTTTTGGGATTTCTGTCAGATTTTCGGAATCCTCGGGTTTTATCCATTTAAAAGCATTACAATTTTTTGCCCATTGACCCCCTGATTTTTTTCCATAATTTAGTTTTATACACCTTTATGAGTATTCTGTCAAAATTTCATTGAATTCTATTTATTCTGTCACATTCATTCTAGTCAAATCTTGTTAATGTTAATCCTATGAAAAATCAGAGGAGTTCAATTTCCCGCAAAATTTTCAGTCACTTAAATCTCAGAAACGAGATCATCAACCTATCAATTTTTTTCACTTAAATTTCTTCTTTTTTAATTTTCTAACAAAAAAATCATGTTTATTTGAAATCTTATTTATTTTCAAATGGAGTAGCGAACCCCCTTAATGAGGCGACGTCACAATATCTCTTCAACGTCGTCGTCAAGTAAACAACTGGCGTATTGAAAAAAAAAAAATCCGTATCTAAAGTCTCAGTTTTGAGTAGAAAATCTATATAATAAAAAGCATAACTAATCGACCATCATGAATATCAATAAAAATGTCACTCGTGTCGATCAACACAGTGTGGATTAAACTGTTAGTGTGGAACAAAGTTCCGCAACTCATTTAATCTTTCTGCGTTGTTCGGCACTCGTGTCATTTTTATTGATATTCACGACGCTTAATAAGTTATAATATAAGTGCTGTTGATACCTGTTACAAGACTTTATTACTAGGATCTTCAACTGTTACGGATACCTGGCACATGACCTTACTTACTAGGATTCACAGGTGTTTTGGATACCTGGCACATGACCTTACTCGATAGGATCTACAAATGATGCGGATACCTGGCACATGACCTGACTTAATAGGATCTACAAGTGTTGCAGAAACCTGGCACATGACCTGACTTAATAGGATCTACAAGTGTTGCAGAAACCTGGCACATGACCTGACGTAATAGGATCTATAAGCGTTGCGGATACCTGGCACATGGCATTTCTTACTAGTATTTACAAGTTTAGCGGATACCTGGCACATGACATTACTTACAAGTATCCACAAGTGTTGTTGATAACTGGTACCTGACCTTAATTACTAGGATCTACACAATTTGCAGATATCTGATAAATGACCTTAATTACTAGAATCTACAAGTGTTGCGGGTACCTGTCAAATAACCTTACTTACTAGGATTTGCAAGTGTTGCGGACACCTGGCACATGACCTTTCGTTTTCTGCCGCAGTTATTATCATCCCATTTTTTATATTTGATCCTATACTGAACACAGTCCTGTTCGTTCTTATTGTTGGGTTCGTCTACAATAGATTTTATTGCCATACATGTAATATGTGTACTTCTAACGTAAACATTATATGTTAAATGTTTGTGGAAATGAAAGAATAACGAATGGTTTATCCGACAAAATCTTTACATTTAATGTTTTTTATGACTTATCCTTGATCTCGGAGTTTCTGTGTTTAATCTTATAAATTTCCAAATTCTCGTATAGTGTGTGTGTGTGTGTGTGTGTGTTTAATTTAGATGTAAGTTATATATAGAGAAGCACCATAATACAATCATGTAGACATAAAGACTAGATAAGCAGCTATTAAGAATACACATTAGTTATATAACTAGCAAAACCAACATTAATTCCCCTATTACATATTGCTCTGTACAAAAATACAACTATTTCGTGCCGAAATTAATAAAGAATATAACGAATCATTACGGGAAGTAAATTATAATAAAAATTAATTAAAAATAGATTGATATTAAAACAACAAAATAAAAACATCAAAAGAGGCAAGCTAATAAATTTATAATGGACGGGATACGTTAATATCAACAGAGGAGATGATTTTCTGCTTCAGGCAAGAATTCAAAACAAAAAGTATTCGAAGTGGGCAATTTATTAGGTGCACGCATGAAAGTGAAAAAGATCGTTGATTAATCAACTTATCTTCTTACTGAGAGTTGGAAGAAATTGAGCAGGGGGGTTAAATTTTGCACCTGTTCCATACAACATATATTAATTACAAATTAGAGACCGTTCTTGACCAATTCGCTCGACGACTGCGTCTTGACAACGTTGAAAAGAAAAGTCTAAAAGAGGTGGGCATCAGTGACAATTGAGTTGAATAACATGAAAATCACACACCCATACCAAATTTCAAACAAGAGGCTCTCAAAAGCCTGCATCGCTCACCTGGACCATGGCTGACATAAAAGGCATTTCCAATAGGATCCAATGTTAAACTATGTTCCCTGCTGGAGGACACATTGGATTGGATGAAAAAACGACAGTAGAATACCGAGGGAACAAAGGTGTGAAATTCACAAAAATCGAAGTTCAAAGACAGGGCAAAAACGAGAACACAGAAAACAATGACGTTAGACACAAAAACAATGACGTTAGACACAAAAACAATGACGTTAGACACAAAAACAATGACGTTAGACAGATACAAAGAAACAGAACCAGAAATTACAACATTCAGAACAAAGGCACTCACAGTGAAACTGAGAGTGACATCAGGTGCTCCGGAAGGGTAAGCATGTCCTGCTCTGTTAACAGCACCCGTCACACTGTAATTGAGGAAAATATGTTTTTGAAAGATCCGTTATGTAGCTGATTGGATATTGGATATAACATGCCAAATGCAAATTTGAAGGGGGCACCCAGAGGACTTTTGTCATCAAGTTTATTTCCAATTGGATTAGTGGTTTCAAAGATCCTATTTCTTTAAATGGAATCCAATATAAACAATCTTAATGGTGGCAGCAATATTGGATGAGGTGTGGTCCTCCCAGATACCTTTATTGGAAGGTACCATCAATGTATCATGGTGTTCTAATTGGACAACTTGTTTCAGAAAGGATTTTTAAATGTATTTGAATGTGTTATCCATTTCGACCCATTTCAGACCACCTTTTAAAAATAATTTGGGCAGGGGTTTCTCTTATAATTTAGGTAATAATTATTGCCAAAATCAAAACATTACAAGCCTCTTTCAAACAAGGGATCTGTGAGCCCATTCTCACTAAAATCCCCCCGCTCTCTTCCATGACAAAGTTGGTAAACAAAATGTAGTACCCAACAAGTCTTAAAATTTGTCCCACAAATAATGGTATGACTACACAAATCTTCTGACAAATATTTAAGTTTGTATTATACCATTGCAGACAAAAGCTTTACGAAAGTTGTGACGGACGGACAGAACGATGAAAAATTGACAGAGTCGGTAAACAGGGAGAATCATTCCAAAAGGTTTGAAAATGCATCCCACAATATGGCATGACTAAACAAAGCTTCTTGCAATATTTCAAGTTTGTATCGTTCATCATTAGAGAGATAAGCTTTACAAAAGTTGAGACGGACTGACAGAATGATGAAAATTGACTAAGTTGGTAAACAGGAAGTAGCATCCCAACAGGTTTAAAAATGCAGCCAACAATATTGCACAAAGCTTCTGACAAAATTTCAAGTTTGTATCATTTACCATTGCAGACAAAAGCTTTACGAAAGTTGTGACGGACGGACAGAACGATGAAAATTTGACAGAGTCGGTAAACAGGAAGTAGCTCGTGACAGGCTTGAAAATGCATCCCACAATATGGCATGACTACACAAAACTTCTGACAAAATTTCAAGTTTGTATCATTTACCGTTGCAGCGAAAAGCTTTACGAAAGTTGTGACGGACACGGGTAAAACTGCATATCTCCTCCTCCTTCGGAGAGGGGGTATGAAATTTATTTGGGCAGGGGTTCACACCTTATTAACTAGTGTTTACATAATTATTTCTGAAAACAAAACACAAAATTTAGCACAATTCTTTTTTTTCTTCAAATTACAGTTTTCTTGTTTGGTTTCCATGGCAATCAAAAGCTCCATCATCCATTACAACCTATAACAGAACAACATTCACAAAAAATTTCGGGCAGGCGTTCCCCTTATAATCAAGGTAATACATATTGCTGAAATTATGTACATTCAGTTCCGCTTTTACAAAAAAAATTGGGGCATGGGTTCAGGTACGGACTTGTTGGATACCTTTTTTGGATGGGACCATCTAAGAACCATTTTTGATAAGTTTGGTTTAAATTGGACTAGTAGTTTCTGAGAAGAAGACCTTTGAATGTATTTTATACAGGTTCAAAGTTAAAATTATGTTCCCCGCTGGCAGCCATCTTGTATGAGGTACGGACCTGCCAGATACCTTTTTTCATAGGTACAATATTTAAACTATGATCCCGCTGGTGGCCATCTTGGATGACGGACCTGCCGGATACCTTTTTGGAAGGGACAATCTAAGGACCATTGTGACTAAGTTTGATTCTAAATTGACTAGTAGTTTCTGAAAACATCTTTGAATGTCTTTTCTATAGGGTCCAATGTTCAAACTATGTTCCCAGCTGGCGGCCATCTTGGATGAAGTACGGACCTGACGAATACCTTTTTTGGAAGGGACCAACTATGGACCATTGTGACTAAATTTGGTTTTAATTTGACTAGTAATTTCTGAGAAGATCTTTGAATGTATTTTCCGTAGGGCGGCCGTCTTGGATGAGGTACGGACTTGTCGAATACTTTTTTTGGAAGGCACCATCTAAGGACCATTGTGATTAAGTTTGGTTTTAATTGGACTAGTAGTTTCTGAGAAGATGATCTTTGAATGTATTTCCCATAGGGTCCAATGTTAAAACTATGTTCCCCGCTGGCAGCCATCTTGTATGAGGTACGGACCTGCCAGATACAATTTTTAAAGGGGACCAGCAAAGAACTTTGTGACCAAATTTGGTTCCAATTGGCCCAGTGGTTTTAGAGGAGAAGATATTTGAATGAAAAGTTACGACGGACGACCGACGCCAAGTGATGGCAAAAGCCCACCCTGGTATAGCCAGGTGAGCTAAAAAAGCAAATGAAATCCCCATAAAAGCAAACAAGATCGCCAAGAAAGCTTCATTGATTCACCAAAAACAGAAATAACAACAAATCTCGGAAAAAATAGGATACGCAATATCCCTTATATGAAAGTTCCGCTATGAAAAATCTAAATCAAAGGGAGGATATTGTTATAAAACAAGCTGACAAAGATTCTACAGTTGTAGTCATGAACACCAAAGACTACATACAGGGTAGGATTTCGCAAACTATCTAATGTCCACTTCTATGAAACATTTACATCAAATCCAATATTAGAGGTTGCATATAAATAAGGATAAATAAGGGCCGTTTTATCTGAAATGAATGAATCCCGGCACATTGATGACGACAAATATCCGTATCTCAGGCCTGAAGACTGCACTCCAGCTCGATTCTATCTTCAACCTGAATTCTATAAAGAAGCAGTATGAAGGACATCAATTATTTCAGCAGACAGACAACCAACCGAAAAAACCTGAATTCGTTGAGTTTTATCTTGGTCGATTTGTATCGTTATTACCATCTCATTTACAAGCTACAACAGATTATCTGACCAGACACAACCAAAACTTTGTAAGTTACTGTTGAGGAGTCCTTTTTACACACAAACATCCCGCAAGACAAATGAATTGCTGCCAATGAAAAAGTATGGAACACCAGACAAAATAGGTATTCGCCTATTGAGTGGCTGGTCAAGTTGCTGACCAGAGTTTTAAAAGACTGAAATTGTTTCTAGTAATAATAATTATTTACAGGTGAAATGAACTAACATGGGCACAAAGATGGCACCTTAATATATATATGCAATTATTTTGACGGGCAAATAAGAAAAAAAAACTTTTGTCTGCATCTCCATATAATCCATTACCATGGTACCGATTCATATGAAGTAGAATGATACAGAAGAACATTTCTGTGGATTCATTGAATTCTGTAACAATTTCCATCATTTTATCAAATTCACCCACGATTCATCATAAACAAAATTCTCATTTCTCAATACAATCACTTCAATTAAAAAATGGTTTCATGACAACGGATCTTCATACAAATATAACAGATAAACATCTGTATCTCTCTACTTGAAGCTGTTACCATTGACACTGCACTCGCGGCATACCAATTAGCAAATCAATTGCATTAAGGGGGTTCGCTACTCCATTTGAAAATAAATAGGATTTCAAATAAATGTGACTTTTTGTTAGAAAATTAAACAAGAAATAATTTAAGCGAAAAAATTGATAGATTGATGATCTCGTTTATGTTATATAAGTGATTCAAAATTTGGCAGGAAACTGAACTCCTCGGATTATTCACAGGATTAACATTAGCCACGTTTGACCATGAATGGATGTGACAGAATAAATAAGATTTGATAAAATTTTCACAGAATGTTCATCAAGATGTATTAAATGAAATTATGAGAAAAAATAAGGGGGTCCGTGGGCAAAAAATTATAATGCTTTTAAATGGATTAAACTAGAGAAAATTTGACAGAAATCCCAAAAATGAGGAGCGAACCTCCTTAAGAGAATTTGATCCACTCAACAACTATGCAAAAACACAGACTCTGAGACCTGTTCGAACATATTCTTCATCATTGTTATGACTTTGACATGATCATCAAAGGTTTCGACAAAATGAATAATACCATTCCAAGCTACATCCTTCAGAATACAAAGAGAAGAAATCCATCAATTACATAATCCCATTGGTCACAACTTACCTTTCTGATCTGAGAAAAGTGTCATTTATCATTTGAAAACTTGAGAACGATCATAATTTTAACAAAATATTTCCAGTACCACTATTGATGCCATTCCGGGATCAAAAGAGTTAATGTCCATTAAAAGTTCATAAGTACATTGTTATAGGCAGAGAACAAGCATACTTTGTGAATTACGACTTAGAATCACAGAAAAAATATACAGAGGAATAAGTGATTAAAAATGTTAGAGTTTCTGATCGACAATATATTTGTCCAGTTTGGAGGACTTGTTTTTCAACAGACTATCGGAATTCCAATGAGCACAAACTGTGCACCTGTTTTACCCGATATGTTTCTCCACTCATATGAAGCTGAATTCATCAAAGGGCTTCTTCAAAATATAGATAAAACTTGCCCAGGCCTTTAATTTCAGCCTCCGTTATATAGATGATATTTTATCGCTAAAATAACCCTCGCTTCGGTGATTTTCTTCATCTTATCCATCCAAAAGAGCTCGAAATTAAGGATACTACAGATACTTCCACATCATCCTCGTTCCTTGACCTTCATCTTGAAATTGACAATAGAGGTACACTACAAATTAGGCTATATGTCAAACGCGATGACTTCACTTTTCCAATAGTCAACTTCCCTTTTCTTTGTAGCAACATTCCAAAAGCACCGGCATATGGAGTTTACATCTCCCAATTCATTCGCTACTCAAGGGCCTGAGGTCGATATAGTGACTACCTTGATAGAGCTCGGTTGCTTACAAATAGGCTACTTAAGGAAGGGTATGTTGCCAATGACTTGAGGTCATCACTACAGAAGTTTTATGGTCGACATCACGATCGGGTTGACCGCTATGGGATATCTGTTCCCCAGATGACAACAGATCTTTCTCTTTGCAACTAAAGTTTGTTTTACCTCTACCTGATTTGACTTTACAACAGTTAACGGAGTTATAAGAAGCAGGAAATGCTTACTCTACTGGTGCACCAGATATCACCCATGGTTTTTAATTGGGTTCTTGTTGTTCATTTTTGTATATGTGTGTGTCTTCATTTTCTTTTCTGTGCCGTGCTCATGTTATGTCATTGTTTCTTTATTTTTCCGACGTTGCCATTGTCCTTGGATTGTTCGATTTAGACTGATGGTTCGGTTCTCACTTACTTTGTAAGTTTGGCTGACAAAGAAATTTTCGGACTGACAAATATATGATTTTTTTTTATTTTCTCTGCCATTCCAATAGTAAGACTTTAAAAATTCATGTACATCTTGATATGTGAATCTTGCAAAATGAAGTACATTTGCTAATAGTTTAAGTAACACTTATACTTCCTCTTGTACCGATTCTCGTCTTCATAACTGCCGTACCATAATATAATTAAATAAAACTCTATAGTTTTTTTTCTAAATTATTTCATTTTTGCAGGAAATCACATATCAAGATATTTCAGTGTTCTTGCTTTTTTGTTAGATTGTGATAACGTTGCTCATCAGTGAAACAATCGCTCTGTGATCAGAGGATTAGTTTCAAATTTCAAATTTAGACACTTTCATTATTCGCTTGAGAAAGATCCTTTGTGGACTGAAACGTTGCGTTAAATTCTAAATTGTGTGTTATGTGAAAATATATTGTTAAAGTGTTTTAAATTACAATGTATACACATTTATAAAACTATTTTACTTGATACAAAAATGGTAAAAAGATTTAAAATTTCTAAAATATTGAAAGCATAAAGTTACTCGGAGCCCATGGAGCTTCTGACAGGTTGAGTGATGACCCGTCATCCCATACAAAACTGTTTTCCTCTTTTATGTCATTTAAACCGATCCACAAATCAACAGCTATTTTATTTCTGTAAAAAAAACAAATGACAAGGAAAAAAGGTCACATGATAACTTGAGAATTTAACAATTATAGAATTCTTCAAACATTACTATGTTATTGTTCCAGGAAATTTCATGGTTAGTGCTGTGTGTTTATTCAACCATACAGTTGGACTTTATATTTTAAATTTATAACCGACCTTGGTAAAATGACAACTGTATTCTTGCTTACAGGTTTTTTTCTAATTTTCAACTTGCAAAGAAAAATTCTGTGAAATACGTACAATAAATCACAATATTGACATTATTTTTTTGACTGAAAGTACTTTCACTCGATATGCCCTTGTCAAAAAACTCATTAAGTTTAAATAAATTATAAAGCAGGGGAATATCTTGCCTTGTGACCACTTATATCACTAAGTTGCAGTCTTTCATCAATTCCTTGAAATTTATAAAATATCATTTCTGTTAAAAAAATTTAAAAATACAGAGTAATATCTTTTCACATATAACTTTTGGTTGCCTTTATCTAATAAACAACAACAGGAAGCTTTGAGGATTTTCGCTGGTCAATTTGAAAAAAAATGGATTTCATGTTAATGGTATTTTTTTTAAACAACTGAAAAAGAAGTTATTATAGCGAAAAAAATATGACAGTTTGCCGATGTCGTTTTAGAGATAACAGTGATTAAAAATTTTCGGGAAACTAAATGGAATTTTTTAGGGTTTAACATAACTAATGTTTATCCTTGAACGAATATGATAACATAAATAACAAATACCGAAGTTACTGTAAACTACTTTCTGCACTTGCGGCAACTAATGCCTCATCAGTGCAGATAAAATCAATACATTGATATTGAAAGGTGTTCAAAGGCTAATAGAGAACAAAATATTAAATGGATCTAAATACTTAGTTAGTGACAAGATTTAATTAATTTTTTCAGTTTACTGCTTAAGATGTATAAAATGAAATTATCCAACAAAATATGTGCAAAAAATTAAAATGCTTTTAACGGATAAAACCAAATAAGTCTGAAAATCTGACAGCAATACCAAAACGTCAGCGAGCATCCTTTAGTCTGAGATTCTTCCGCGTTACCTCAAATTAACTTTTCATGCTACGCGTCCTGCTCTCTGAAATTACTAGGCTTTTCTAACTTAATTAAGATCACATTAATTAGAAATTATAAAAAACAAATTCCACCTGACATGATTTATACCATACCAAGCGCCACAACACAGAGACATTATTTCAAAGGGAGAATAAATTTGCAAGATATTCTAATACACGACGTTCGAATAGGAACTCTTGTGTGATTGAATGCAAAAATGAGTGCCTTAAATAACAGTAAGCGGAAATTACTGGATTCTTGAGCTTTTGAATGAATATATAACTCATAAAACAAACTTTCTATTAACATGAAGTGTACTTACAACTTCCACATGAAAACTGTTTTACAAGATTTTAATTGACGAGACGTAATTAGGATGGAGAGATACAGAATATATTAAATAAAAATTTCCCTCAGCTAAACAGTGCTCACTTAGTGATTCCTACTGTATGTGCGGTTCTATAAAATTTCAAATTTGCAGCTTTTGTGATCCCTAAGTGATCATTTTGCAACAATGATTGCAATAAGTAATTGCTTTTTCTTGCGATCACTGATCATATGAGAATCCGCCATCAATGATCATAAAATTGTGAAAACCTTGATCCAAAGATTGTTATCCTTGATGACAAAGTTGTGATCCTTGATTGCAAAGTTGCAATCCTTGAGAGCAAGCATGTAATCTTTAATCGCAAAGTTGTGATCGCCGACAATTCAATGGTTTGAAATTAGAAAAAATACATTAAATTAAAAGTACAAAAAATACAGAAGTTGCATTAAAAACAGTAAATTTCGTTATGCTGTACACTTATTTCAAGGAGTAACCTCTCATTAGCAGCATTAAAATCAAAATACTATGGAAAACCATCGTTCAAAAGTAGTCCAAAATGAAGTATACTTATTTCCAAAAATATCGAAATAGGAAAGTCAAATTCTATACCAAGGACATTTACCGAGTGCCATACACGGAATGAAGCTTCAGTATTTTAAAGTGGTTAGAATTTTGATAAAAACAGTAAATTTTTATAACACGCAAGGTAAAATATTCATGTCAGACAAGTCGGACTATTGGGCTGGCGAATACCCTCGGGGACCTCTGGTCCACCAGCAGTGGCATCGGCCCAATGGTGCAAGTTATAAATAAAAAAAAAAATGAACAGTTATAAATGTTGGTCCATATATTTTTATTTATCGAAGTCTGTACTGCACCAGTTAAAAACAAAAAAAAATCATTGACATTGTCTGTACATTAGATCATTAAAAACCTGGTGCATTTTGCAAGAAAAAAATGCATATTAAGTATTTTCTTAGGTGTAAACCATTCTATCTGACAGTGTATTTTAAATTGTATTCTCTTATGATGTGGCAGCAGTTATCTATTTCTTGCACGATTATATAATTTTTCGTATCACTTAGTGATAACTTTTATGCTATCATTTCATTGGCCTTTCATATGATTAGATAACTAATTAGAGGTCACACATTGGGTCAAAATCACGTCGTTATTCCGTGCTCATTTCATTATGTCGTCTGCATTATTTTTTAAATTCATTTACTAGAACAAGAATGGAAAAAAATGAGCTTCGTGTGTACTCACATATTAATTCATTTTCCCAAAACAGTTGAATGTGTTTGGCTACTCTAAATATATTACTTCATTGCTTAAAATAAGTTTACTTCCTATGTTGATGTAATGATGTAATGTGTATTGGATTGAGATCATTGACGCGTGGAAATTGACATCGGCATCAGTTACCACAGCTACAGAGAAATTTACACATACATTTAATTAAAAATAATTCGTAACATTTTCACTCAACTGACAAGCAGAAATTAATTTTATTAAAGATGTTTAAAACTGTAATTACAATTCAACCGAGTTTCCTGAAAAGATACCCAGGTTTGTCACCAGCTTGGAACCATGTACTTGTCATTGCTACTGATTCAGTGTTGTGTACATGTGCTTTTAATGCAACATAGTTCCTACATCCACAACAATTGTTGTTTATAGTTTCAACTTTCTATACGGGAAAATTTATTGTTAGACTTTGCATTCATTATAAGGATAAGTTTAAAATACCTAATCAATATTCAGTGTATTCACAAACACAACAAACTAAATTCTCCCAACTTAACATAATTGGGAGAATACAACAGAAAAGTTTACAAATGAAATTTATCATAAGAGAAATAGGTTTCGTGACTCGTGAGTCTTGTATATCGCTTGTTATCAACTTGATAACAAGCGATATACGAGCCTCATTCATAATGAAACCTATAATTATATACAAAATACTATTTTGTAGATTTAAGAAATTTTGCTAATAGAAAGTCAGAGATATTTATAATTTTCATTTGGATTCGACACCGGCAGCTTTATATCTCTAATTTATCGAGAAAAAATAATAGAGTGACAAAAATCTAACAAAAATTAATGAACACATTAACTGGAAAAGTAACAAATGAATGCAAAAAATAAATTCATTAATAAAACAACAGAAACATTTGTAGTAAAATCCAAGCCGTAATAAATGGTCTTACAAAGATGGATAATACCCATCCAATGCAACCCATTATTACTTTTCATATAACATAAATGACTAAAGAAATATTACATAATTTGTTCAGTAAAATTAAATTGTATATATTAACAATCATGCATGCGTATGATAATTGGTATTACAACTCTTGCAAACCTTGATCGCAACTTTTGTGATGTATGATTGCAGCACTTGTGATCCTTGATCACAACGCTTGTGACTATTGATCCCAAAGCCTTTAATCATTGATCACATCCCCTGCGCCCATTGATCACCATACCTGCAATCACTGAACACAAGTCTTGCAGTCTTATAATCAACGATTATAACTATTTCTTGTGACCCCTTTGTGATCCTGCAATCAAATTGCATATTGAATTTTCAGGGTACTGCATTGATGCATTGATTTTTCAGAACCATATCGCTGACAAAAATTATCTCGAAAATCCCGCATTTATTAATGATACATATGTATATCATGCATCAAGTATTTAAACT
This sequence comes from Modiolus philippinarum, assembly GCA_002080025.1. Lineage (NCBI taxonomy): Eukaryota > Metazoa > Mollusca > Bivalvia > Mytilida > Modiolidae > Modiolus > Modiolus philippinarum. Next base: position 12,919 of record MJUU01056664.1, on the reverse strand, counting down.
TATTAAACAACTACAGCAGCGTACTTCCCCGGCTACCTTTTAAGTATTTAATATCTCAATTTGCCTTGTAATTTGTTAATCTCTCTCTCTCTCTCTCTCTTTCATTTAAACAAAACCAATCTGTACCACAAAAAAAATTGATAACTTCATGTAGCATCAGTTTAGATTCTCGCAAAATAGATTGTTTTTACTAGCCATTCATATAATGACCAGCCTCTAGAGAATGAAAGATAATAATGTCTTTCGTTTTTTGTTCTTAGCAATATCATTTCTCAAAGGGGTTTGCCCGCAACATTTTAATGTCTGCAAACAACTCTTTTATTCTTATCACAAATGAACGACTATCAGAAATTTTAGCTTCTTAACTTATTTTTTGGGGAAGAATGGAAACTCATTGTCCGACAATCACGACCAATTTTGGATATGCTTTTCTCTTTTTCAAAATAAGTAAATAAATAAATTAATTAATTAATAACACACTAATGAATGAAAATTTACAGTGAACATGATCATATATGATTAGACGAAAAAGAAATGTAATAATGTCTGAAAAAATAACTATTTTATATTTAAACAATCAAATAATATGTAATGACTGTTTTCTGTCCTATATGAGAAAACAGTTTTATGAATCCTGACTAGTAGTTATAACTAAAGAAAAGGTCTGTGTAACATATTAAAAGCCTCTATTCCCAATTACAAGCTGACAAATTTCACAATAGATCGTTTTCAACGAATCTGATTTCCATAATGATTTCCACAAAAAAAGAATCATAATAGAATTTATTGTTGGTGCACGCGGGCTACATAAAAGACGGGTAGCAGAAACATAGAGTGAGGTTTTCTGTTTATTTTAGGCTTATTATGCCTATAAATGATATGTTTCCCTGTAAGATAAGCGACCTACATGGATGATAAATGAATAGTTTTTTTTTCATCACTTTTATTGCAAAGTTCTTTTTGCAGCTTATAAAGATAATTACCTCATTACAAAGGCTTTGAGAAACATCTTTTCAATGTCAGATTTTGGAGTTATCATCGAGGAGTTCTTTCTAGAGCACAATCTGTAACCATCCTGCCATGCATACAATTCTTTCGTATCTATCCAGTAACACTTATCATAATGTTTTTCCCACTCATCAGATGGACACTCTGTAACCAGTTCTAGAGCACACAATATTTATATCGATAGGAGTGATCTAAATCATTGAAACAAATATCACTTAAGTAACGTTTTTATCGATATGATTAATCGTAATCACCCACTAACAAGTTTACCCATATACAATTGAGGTCTAATCATGACTATACGGACCTGGTCAATATTGGTTGACCGAGACCAATGGTCGAGGTTAGCCAATCCTTAACCATGTCCGTAAAGTCATGAGTAGACCGAAATTAAAAGTCATTTAATGCGTTATTAAATGATAGACGGATGATTTTTGTGGATTTGTAAGAACAGTATTTCTTTACTTGTCCTTAGACGGTAAATGAAAATAAGAATAAAAATTCTACATTGTTAAGGTGTCTGCAGGGTATAAATTTCCTATTATAGAATTTTGTGGAATTTTCTGTGTAGAAACATAATTCTATTTTTATTCAAAATGTAAAATAAAATTTGGGGGTCACCGTGCATTTAAGCGCAAAATCTGAAATTAAAAATTTCAGGATTTTACATAGAAATGATAGGGAAAATGATTATATGAGAGGATAGTTTAAAAAATCTATTATAGAATTTTTTCATAATTTGCATGTGTTTAATTATCATTATGTAGTTTACATATAAAAAATAAAAATTAGGGGTCACCGTTGAAATAAGAGAGAAAAATTGCAAAATGTTAATTTCTCTAGTGATATCTTTGTTAAATTATTTTATGAAATTATCTCCCTTGAATAATTTCTGTGTTCTGTAAATCATGCAACAGATTTAAAGCTCATGTGTTTTAGCTCACGTTTTTGTAACGAACATGTTATAAAAATGATTAGAAATATAAATTTTAAATACATTTGAACTTTCTTTTCATTTTTAAAAACTATTTTGTTAAATTTCTTAATGAATGAAACTTAAATGAACAATTATAAGACAAAAATGGCGGAATAATACCACTGAGACACCTTAAATGGTATATATTATATATTAAACAAAAAATCATATCTGTATTTTTTGAGTTTGGTTTATTTCAGTTGTAATGGCTATCAAACTACCCGTTCTCATCTAAAACTTGACAGCACAGCCTTTCCAGTATGGATTTTCTTTATATGTTTTGCTGGTAAATATGAACGGTACATTCTTCTTGAAATTAATGGAATCCTTTTTAAATATAGATCTGTTCAATGATTTTTCGCACATCGTGTCGAATACGTTCATCTGTTTTTGTTTGTAACCAGTGTAACAGAGATGAATCGTATTAACAACGCGCAATTCGATTCGTTGTTTGTAATGAAACGTCGTCTCTGATTGGTTAAGTCAAACCCCGAGTAGACCTCACACGAGTCTACTCACTCTGAGGTACAAGCAAGGAAATGCTCTCTGGACAAATCATCAAAAAGCAAATCCCTTATCAATTAATAAAAAAACAAATGTTGTATATTAATAAAAGTAATAACTGTAAATACCACTTAGAAATTTAGGGAACTTCATTGTAATCTATTGAGTAATCAAAATAACCCACCAACGAGTTCACCTTTCATCAAGTGTAGTTAATCGATACAAGTAATTAAATCACCCCAACTCCCGAGTTTACCCAAAACAAATGTAATGTTTCGAAAAGAGTTATCTTTGAACCAGCTTACCCCTTTTACCGTAAATAAAATGTAGTGAATCGTTAGGAGCAATAAAAGAAATGATCAAACTTCGAAGTTTACCCAAAACAACTGTAGTTTATCGATAGGACTTATCAAATAAACTTTCTGACAGGTTACCCAAATCAAAGTAGTAAATGGATAGGAGAAATAAAATAGAAATGATCAACTTCTAAGTTTGCAATAAACAAGTAAGTGTATCGATAGGAGTAATAAGATTAACTCACAGACAGATATAGTCCAAAACCAGTGTAGTAAATCGATAGAAGTTATAAAAACAACGAACTTCCTATTTAACTAAAAACAAGGGTAATATATCGAAAGGAGTAATCAAACTATCTCACGAACAGGTTTACCCAAAATCTAGTGTAATAAATCGATAAGGTAGGAGCAATAAAAATTGATCAACTACCAATGTGTAACGATGGAAGTAATTCACCGACAGGTTTATCCCAAATACAGGTTGTAAATCGATAGTAGCAATAAAAAAAACAACTTCAAAGTTTACCCAACAAGAGTAGTATATCGATAAGAGTAATCAAAATAACCCACTGGAAAGTTTACACACAAAGTGTTGCATTTTTCAAGCTTAACAAGAAAGAAGTGTAGCATATCGATAGCTGTATTTGAAATAATAAACTTTAAATGTCTGATTTAATTAAAGAAAAGTGTAGTATATCGATAAGAGTTATCAAGATAACTCACTTACAAGCTTAAACAACCGTTTCGTATTGATAGGAGTAATCTTAATCTACGATGCACTAGATCTCACCCATGGTTTTTATTGGGTCCATGTTATTTTTTTTTGTATATGTGTGTGTCTTCAGTTTCTTTTCTGTGCCGTGCTAGTAGTATGTTTTTGTTTCGTTGTTTTTCCGATATTGTCGTTGTCCTTGGATTTTTCGTTTAAGACTGACGGTTCGGTTCTCACTTATTTTACAAGTTTTAACAAAGAAAAGTGTGGGTCAGCGTAGTTTATCGTTAGGAGTAATTAAAATCACTAATTAACAAGTTTACAAAGTGTTGTATATTGATAAAATTATTCAGACCCATCCAAGAGAAAGTATACATAACACTTGGTGTAGTCTATAGATAGAATTTTTTTAATCTCTTTTCTCTAACTTCTGTTCAGCCAATAGCAGACAGGGTCACATGAAGCTGTCTTACACGGGAAAACATCCAATCAAAAGTTTCGATTTGTGCGACATAATAATTGTTACCACAATAATTTGACGTCAGAGTTGAAAAATCCACAAGAAATGGCAAGTTTTATTTTCCTTCAGTTTGTTCGTTGTAATTTACAAAAGAAATAGGTTCTTACACTCGACTTAAATCAAAGATCAAATATCGTCTACTTAAGGGAGAAATTCTACGTCTTTTTCCCACGTTAATTTCGGGAAAAGACGGAATTTCTCACACTCTTGGAAAATATCCCATATCTTTAATATGGCCTCGTATAAGATCCTATTATTCTCTAATTCTTATGCTGTTCACGTCAATTTTAGTTCATAGGGGGATCAAAATGTTACCCAACATGTGCATATAAAGTGTTCTCGATATTTCATTAGTTAAAATTCAATTATGACGTCAAATACGTCTTTAAACTTTACCATTGTGATGTCATAAAAAAGGCGACCATGCCTGATGATGTCACGCTAACAAGAGTTGTCAGAAGACAACATAGCAGAGTGACCGCACTGCACAATAAATTTGAAAGGTCAAGGTACCATCAGAAAACTCTCTTCACAAGAAAGTCAGATACCAAATACAAACACCCTACCACTAAACGCAAGATAAAATTTTTAAAAATTCAAAATGTCTACAAATATGGTACCATCAGAAAGCTCTCATCACAAGAAAGTCGTATACCAAATATGAACACCCTACTATTAAACAACTTAATTCTAGAAGCAAGGTTAAAGTTTATAATAAAAAGCCCTCGGGGCGAGGTCAAGGTCAAAATGTCTAAAAATATGGTACCATCAGAAAGCACTCATCATAAGGAAGTTACATACCAAATATAAACACCCGACCGCTTAACGCCTACCTTCTAGAGGCAAGGTTAAAGTTTTTTTCAAAAATTGCCCTCAGAGCAAGGTCAAGGTCAAAATGTCTACAAATATGCTACCACTAGAACGTTCTCATCATAAGGAAGTTACATACCAAATATGAACACCCTACCACTAAAAGCCTACCTTCTTGAGGCAAGTTTTAAATTTTTCAAACATTGCCCTTAGGGCAAGGTCAAGGTCAAAATGTCTACAAATATGGTACCACTAGATAGCTCTCATCATAAGTTACTTTCAAAATATAAAAACCCTACCAAAAAAGCTTACCTTCTACAGGCAAGGTTAAAGTTCTTCAAAAATTGCCATCAGGGCAAGGTCAAGGTCAAAATGTCTACAAATATGGTACCAGAAGAAAACTCTCATCACAAGGAAGTCACGTACCAAATATCCACATAATAGCTCTTCAGGTCTCAATTCCACAAGCCAGGTTAAAGTTTTGCTGACGCTGACGCCGACGACGCCGACGACGGGGGTATGACAATAGCTCTCCGGACATTCGTCCCGGCGAGCTCAAAGACACATTTATTTCGGGAATGATGTTTGCGTCCAATATCTCTTTGAAATTATTAGAGAAATAAATCCACAACCGTATTTCGCGAGAAAACGACATTTCTACACTCTCGGTAGTTGAAATTTTAAATATTTTAAGCACTCGGCAATCCTCGCGTTTAAGAAATTTTAAATTTAATTATCTCTAGTTTAGAAATGTCGTTTCTCACTCGATGCGGTTGTGGGTTCTATATTTCTCATCCTACCTGTAGTGCTTTCTATGTAACCCAAACCAAGTTCGGTCTCACCCGTGGCTTTTACAATTGCAAATTACACGAATTTTTTCCCGCGAAATTATGGTCATCATCCTCCTAGATAATTTTTCATTTTGTTCGGTATTAAAAGCGCAACAGAGTGATAAATAGCGTACTTTGATGTGTTTGATGTTGTTAATTTTCAAAAACCAATAACATGTGCTGCCTTTTTTGTTTCTGGTGTTGGCATTGTCCTTGGATTGTTCACTTTTAGATTGACGGTTCGGTTCTCACTTACTTGTGTTCATATAGAAAGCTATAAGTTACAAACGTCACTCGTGAGAGACAACCTTATTCATGCCCTTGTTTGTGTGAGATTTCCTTGTCTTGCACATCCATCCATGTTAGATTCATATTTTCTCCTCTCTGGAGAGAAAGTTGTTTTTGGCAAGTAATTGGATGAAATTTAATTATGACGTCGAAGTTTTCTGACTTAACCATGGTGACGTCATGAAAAAAGGCGACCATAGCTGATGACGTTACGCTTAAAGAGCACATATATTTCGAATTATCAGAGGAGGGTTTCATGTTTTATCCAAAATCCCCTTAAAATCATTAGAGAAATAGATCCCACAACCGTAAGTCGTGAGAAACGGCATTTCTACAATCTTCAAATATTTTAAACGCTCGACAAGCCTCTTGAAAATTTAAAAATTTTAAAATTTAACTATCTCTAGTGCAGAAATGTCGTTTCTCACTCGATACGGTTGTGGATTCTACATATAACAATTATGCCTAGATGATATCTACTGAACACAAAGGGAAGTTTTTTTATGAAATACATAGTAGATCAAAAAGAAAACTATCAGTTTACCTAATGAAATATGTAGTATATGTGTAGAATTAATTACAATCAAACAAATAAGATTTGTTAGTATTAACAGAGGTAATCGAAATAACCCAGTGACAAATTTACTTATAAAAGAGAAGTTCATTGATTAAAGAATAAAAATTAAAATTACATAAAGACAAGTGTAGTATTAGAATAGAATTTATCATAATTAAACAAAGAAGACCAAAACAGCATACCAACAGAACTGGTCAAAATCATCCAACAACAAGTTTACTTTAAAAGAAAAATCTAAATTGTAGAATCAGTCCAAATCATGCAATATGTTTGCCTAACGACAAATGTAATATGTGGATAAAACTGATCAAATCAAACATACAGTACCAGAAAAGCATACCAACACAAACCAAACAACAATATAACGTAAAGAGAAGTGACGGATATCAATAGAATTAAACAAAATCAACCAAAATCAAGTATCTTAAGAGTGGTTCTTAGGTTGAGGCTTTGTGGATATAATAAATCGAAATTACTTAACAAGTATATCTAAACAGGTGTGATATATCGGGAAAATGTATCAAATTAAAGATTTATCAAAATTATATTTCCAAACAAATTAACCGAAAGATAAGTATGAAATACTGGTAGAAGTGATCAGAAACAAATACCGAAGTTACTGTGAATTTGGTTTCTGCATTTATCAGCAACTCTCCCTCATACCATAGCAGAATAAACATAGAACTGATTAAAATCATAAATTAAAAAACGACCAAATCAAGTTTTAATACAGAAATAATAATTCTTACCAGATATGGTTAGCGTAAAACACAAACACAGAAGTATTGCAAACATCATTCCTGCTGCCAATACATGATATTTAAATTGAACTTAAATTTACGTTTCCAAGTTATAAATTATACATGGTTTTGAAAAATATCGATTGTAGTTGGAAAACTGTATATTAATTTTTCATTATTTTATACATCAAGGGTATTCTACCATTATTGTTCTTGGTCTAACATTGAAAAGAAACAAAATATATCACTATTTCAAATAGATCATATTCCCTGTCAAGTGTTTTTTTTTTAATCTACAATTAATATGCCACTTGAATCTCTGAACTTTATAAAAAGATAAAAATGTTTGTAATTGGACTTAAAAATGAATTCCATACAATGGCTTTAATTATTATTTTTTTCTTTTTTATATTTTATTTTATTTTAATTTTTTATCTTTTTTTTCAGTTTCTCAAATCCAGGAATTTTTTGGTTTTTTTTTTTATTTAATTTTACCATACGTGTTTAGTAAATCTCCTAATCTTAAGAACTACATATGTTTTGAAATTCTATTTAGCAATCATTATCCCACACATGTAATTTCTTTCGTCAAAAAAGGTGATTGTGAAAATATTTAGAAACTGAAGCCCTTTCAGCTTATGCGTTACACAATTGAACTGACTCAGTAGTTGTACGTCTCATTACCCTCGTGTAAGATTTCAAGCGTCTCAACTCTGGAAGATTCGTCCATGTACTTGGAATCTCCGTCTTTGGTGTCTGAGATTTTTCTGTCTGACATTGTCCCTGGTGTTAGAAAACGTGCCCTCCAAATTTGGCATATATTTTGTGTATTATGCGAAAAAAATCAATACATCAATACCTAGGGATGGAATCATTAATTATGTACTTATACACCAGGTTCAAACGCACATAAATAATTTATAAATAAAACTCAAACACTACATTTGGATGGCAGCTTGCCAGACAGACCAGTTAGCTTCGGCAACCAAAGAAAGAATGGATGACGTGTGACATGAAATACCAAAAAATTATCTACAGGCCTAAATGTTGCGATACAGACATACGATCTACTATGTTCTCTTTTACATACCCATCTTTTGCTTTGTCACTACGCCAACGGCCGTGTTTTTTTAAAAAGCCTGTCGTCTATACCGGCTGCTGCAGCAGCGGTTGCGCCACCAGATCTTAGGCTGTGAATACCAAATATATTTTTTTCTAAGCCCATCGATTCAAAAGCTTCTAATTAAATTTCTCTGGCTCTGGTATATGAAATTGTGCCAGATTTTCTAAGTTTATAAGTTTTTGTACTACTACAGAAAGAAACAGATCTAAAAATAAATTCATTGGATTCATCTGGTATATTAGCTAGCTTGAGGTATTCATTCAACATATTTACAGGACAAGTCAAGTTACCCGTTTTTGTGATCACCACTTCTCTCCCCTCTCGATAAATATCTGTTTTAAGCCGCTCTTACGCTACACCATTTAACACAAACGGATGAAAATGAATTTTGTATGGTGGTAAATATTTTGTTCGTTCACAAAATACAATGAAAACGCACAAAAACCGGAGTTATGTTCTCCTTCGCTTCGCTCATCCGAACATAAAATATTTCTTAACTAAATAAAGACTAAAACACCAATCAGGATATGAGTTCCACACTAAACAGCTAGTGCAAAAATTTAATTTCAAAATTGAAAAAAAAACAAATCTGGCTTGAACTCTNCTATTTTTGTTTCCATAATACAATACAATTTTTTGTAACATATCTATAGTAATAGGTTCTTTTTTCGTTATTGTGTGACCAATTTTTCTATGGGTTCCTTCGCGTACTGAAATAACAATATTACTTTCAAAAGGAATTTTAACACCTGCCAATTTATGAGCCCAGCTAATTGCATAAAATGCCTGATCTATTTTGCTTGCTGAAGTACACATTTCTGATAAATGTACAAAATATAATGCTACATGAAAATGTGATGCAGGTAAAGATGCAAATGAATGAGAAAAAGCCCACTTACACCATGAGTTAAAAGCATAGCTGTATTGTTTCCTTGTATTGTCCGCCCTTGACGATAAAACACAATCAGGAAGCTTCTCAAACAATCTAATAACTTCATCATCTCCAGAAGATGCTGCTAATTCGATAAATTCCACCCACTCTCCTACTTTATATAAATCTGAAAAACGTATTCATTTTAAAACATAATTTTTAAATGCTCACTAAATTCATTCAGTAATAAAATATACACATCGACCTCTGACCTCGCCCACTTTGCAAGGCCTTGTCATATATCACACTGACCTTGCCACTACAATACAATAAAGTACTAGGGCCATGTCATTACTGTTCAATCTTTTGCGTCAAGCAAAACCGCCAGAACTGGCGTGCCAAAAGGCTCTTTACCAAAATTACTATTTTTATTTGACCCTTGTTCATAAATACCATAAATATTTTTAAATTCTAATGCATCTTTGACATAATATTTGTATTCAAAATTCTTGTTGAATATCAATGGCCAAAAAGCTGCCGATTTCCACTTTGGCACTATTAATATACCTTTCGCTCTACAAGCTACCAAATGCCTTATCGTTCTATTATGTTCTCATAACTAAAAATATCGGAGGCAAAAGCCAATTGTTTTCTGAAACCCAATTTTGCGAAAAAGCATCAATGGCTTCAGAACCAGGATTCCAAAACAACGAATTGAATCTTTTTAATTTTGCATTTGCACAACTAGCAAAACGATCTACCGTAAAGGGTCCCAACATCTGATTCATAAATTCAAAGAATTTTTTGGAAACTCCCCAATCTTCATAATCAACCATTTTACTTATAAAGTCTGCTTTCTCATTTTGTTCCCTCGGAATCCATTGAATATCTATTGAGATGCCTTTATCAAGACATACTGAAAAAATTGACAATGCTAACGACTGTAATTCTTCTTTCATGCTGCCAGCATTTACAATTTTTACACAATTTTGACTATCTGTAAACCATTTTACAGTTTTCCCATTAAAACATTTTTCAAAACAAGACAAAGCAAGATCAATAGCTTTAAGTTCTTTCCAAGTGGAACTGGCCTCACTTTCTAAAGCTGACCACATTTTGTGAAAAATTTTATTCTCTACTTCAACAGTGTATGCAGCTGCTGCTATATTAGACGCATCAGAATAAATAACAACAGAAGATTTACTAAATACACCTAATTTCCGACTACTCAATTTTGACACATTAGCCTGCCAAAATGTTAACTCCTCCAAGACTTTGCACTGATTCATGGACAAAATAATTTTGTCCCAAGCTGACCTATTTTCTATGGACATATAACAATATTTAGTCATTATTCTAGCAACATTACCTATCACGGGTGTCATAGAAATCACCCTACCTACAACTTGTGCTAATTGTCTCACCGAAAAACTGGGAAAACAATTAAAAAGATCAGACAATGAAAAAGTCAAATCATTAATTCTTCGCTCTGGAATGCTAATAGCAAATTCTTTAGAATCCCAAATTAAACCGAGCCATTCAAGATTTTTTACTAGTGTAAAAATTGACTTGTCTTCATTACTTAAAAATCCGGCTTTGATCAAGGAATCTTTCACAAATCGTGCATCTTCTGTGCAAGATGTCTCATCTCTATTCATCCCGAACCCATCGTCTAAATACATAACTACTTTTACACCGTTTTCTCGCCAATATTTGACAAGAGGACGAAGACATTTAGTGAAAATGTATGGGCCCGTTGTAATCCCAAAAGCTAATACAGTATACCAATAAAATTTGCCTTCCCACTGAAAATCAAGATAAGTATGTTGCTGTGGACAAATGTCCAAATGAAAATAACCAGATTTTAAATCATACTTGTACATATAAACATATCTGTCAAAATACTGAATTGCAATTCGCCAATCTTCAAATTTTACTTCGTCTTTTTTAATACTTTTGTTTAGATTACTGAGATCTAAAATCAATCGTTTTTTACCTGTTTTTTGAGTAGCTACACTCATTTATAGTTTCAGAAACAAAAGTTGTATTTTTCAAAGCATCCATAGCACACATCCCAGGGGCACGGCTCACGCCGTGCGACGCCTCCACGAAAGGGCAGCGGTTGACGTGAATACATCTGACCAAACATTGGATTCGGATATGTTTCAGCTGGTGGTGGACGAGGTGCTGCAGAAGGCATCTTCGGGTTTTTTTTTCCTATCCTTAGCTATGCGAAGAGCTCTGGTCTCTGCTTGTCTGATTTTCTTCTCGTCTTCGCTGTCATCTGCAACGGCAGACGATTTGTATTCGCGTACTGTGCCCCACCCGGCGGGCGAAGAATCTGCAATACGAATGAGCTTGTTTCTGCCCTTTATTTTATCAGTTATGTCTAGAATTGTCCTCAACAGTGATGAACTTTCAGTAGGCAATTGCTTGTACAATTTCTGAAGCATTTCAAGAATCTCTTCATTGAAAGCGTGTTGTATTCTGTTACCTTCACTTTTGAATTTTATGGTCACGTCGCTCTTAATTTTCTTACGGAAGATGTCCTGCTCCTTAAAGAATTCGGACTTCAGGTCACCGAGCTTAACATTTAGGATGTCTTTAAATAGGTTGATTGTATCCACCATATCAGGATTATTAGAACCATTACTAGCATTAACACCAGAAGCAACAGAAGGTTGTTCATCTCGAACAATGTGGACATCAGGCGAATTTCATCCATTTTGAATGTGAAGTGTACTGTCTGAATGGCAAACTTCGAATGAAGGATACACCTTATTATACTTAACTCAAAACATATAATGCACGTACTTTACACGAGCGTAGTCGAACAGACCCAACAAACATCAAACCACGTGTATTAAGTAATCAAATACACGTGAATTACGTAAACAAATCCACATGTTCCGCAACATTTATAAATACATTTGCTATATTTAACATAACTATCGGGTGCAGATCATGTGATTTGGGAGTCTTCACAAGGGAAGGATATGGATTCATATTTCTAGCTGTGTGGGTACATACAGGGAAAATGAATCCATATTTCCCATGACGCCCGAATAATAATTGTATACAGCTAGAAGTGCGACATATATTCTAAAATTGTTTGAAAACCATAGTTTACTACCAGATTAGAAGATAAACCAAGACATTTTTCTACAAAAGAAATAATTTCTCAACGTACAGCTTCAAGTTTCATTTTGCGATTGCTTTCAAATACAGCTATTAACTGAAGTGATAATAAACGTGTTCTTGGTAGGGCTCTATATCTTTCGAATGAAAGTTTACAGGAGTTAATATAGCCATACTTAAGCCACTTTGGTAACTGAAAAATACATCGGCAAACGAATACCGAAGCAAAACTAGTGAAAAGGGGAATTCCAAAATCCAAAATCACGGCAAATCATTGAAACAGAATGCCAAAGACAAAATAAAAAAAAAAAATGAACAAGAACGCCACACAACTAAAGCACTAGCAGCGTGAAACCCTATTAAACTGAGGTATCATCAGGTGCTCCGAAAGGGGAAAGCATGATCTGCTCGTCATACTGCCAAAGAAAAGTCCGGTTTTGTCACAGTCGGTATCTGCAAGTATGGTAATAAACTCTGTATTTATCAGTGGGTAAATTGAAGGGTAAATTGACAAAAATTCAAGTAC
>MJUU01056661.1:44434-72182 GCA_002080025.1 Modiolus philippinarum | reverse complement strand
TAAAGACAGTAACTGTTTTATTCTATTATCCGATAAGTACATAATAATAATTTTTATTATGTATTATACTATACACCTAGAAATTTTCTATGGGTGTCGAATTAACGATTAAAGAGGCTTTGAACATTTGCATAAAATAAATGAAATATATACTTTTCAAAAAATATTTTGAGGATAAGTAAAACAATAAATATAACATTATTATTATCTTTACTGTCAGAAATTTACAGATTCTAGCTAACACTGAGTTTGCGGCTTTTTTCCATTGTTCGTCATTGGTGGGAGATTGTGAAGAAGGGAGGGAATTGACATTTTAATGTAACAAGCGAACGTTCTTTAAAGACTTTATTTAAAGAATAAATTTTTTATCCTAAATAATCGATGATTTCTGTCTTTTAAATGAATGCTTGTGTTCTTCCTTTTCACTCCTTGTATCTGTGTAATGTGCGACGATTCTGCGCTATGCGTTGTCGACATCCGTCGGGAGATTTTTTCCCAAAATATTGTGTGAACGCCTTTACCAGTGTTACGCTGACTTGTTTCGTATTTTAAGTGTCTTCCTCTTTGCATATTTTCACCATTTTTGCTGATCTTCTTTTCTTTAGATGAAGCAATTCTGTTTTTAGTGATGCCGATGACGTTGTCACGCGACAATGTTACATAGCAATGTGATTGGACGATATAAATACGGGATTTCCCTTTTTCTAAAAATATGTCGCACGTGACGTTTCCCGCGGTGAATATCCTTTTCATGGAGTGAATATCCTTTCTATCGAGTGAATATCGTTTTTTATTCATTTTAATGTCAATGCAACTTTACCATTAGTATTTATATATTATATAATAAAAACAGTTACAGCCAAGACACGACTTTGCCCTTAATCATTAATCTAACTGCCATCCATGATGACGCAAGACGCGTCCATTTGAAGTGATTGAAACACATTCTAAATATAGGTATCAAAAGCCTACTTCAAAAGACAAAAAAGTAATAGGCATGACACAGTTTTGTTACTGAAAAACACATGCATCTTTTTCTGGTAAAAAAAAAGTTATTTTTGTTATTTCCATTTGGTTTAAACTGAACTTGTACACATATTATCATGAGTATAGCTTTCATAGTTAAAACATGTTCATTTTTCTATGCATTCAGACCAGAACATATGTTTTACTACGATAAAAACTGGAACCAAAACATACTGATAATATTCCTCATTCTTTTCACCTTCTGGTATATATTCTTCACAGCTATTTGTGTTTTAAACTGACCAACTGTAGAGAAAAGGATCATCAGCCATATTACCCCAATAAAACCTCATCATTGTTTGCTGAGCCTTTTAAATGCTCTACATTTATCATTACATTTTGGGAGCTGTGCATATCAACAATAGTCATTCAGTACTTGGAGAGTATCTCTATTTATTTTTAATCTGTCACATAAATCGTCAATCCTTTACGCATGTAATGTCTCAACATGATTGGTAATTAACCAGAGCCTTCACATGTACCCTTTTTCATGAGCATCGCAGAACTAAGCGTTGAAATTACATTTTCGTGTGCAGTCAATTGAAGATTGACTGTAGAAATATTGTCATCCGGCTGTAACAAGCAATACAGCTCTTAAGTCAGCTATTTTTAACACCAAAACTTTTCATTTACCAAAAACTTCTTCAAACCAAAACTGGTCTTAAACTCTTTGAAAACTAGTTTCAAACCATGAAAGTGAACTAGAACTGTTTTTTTATCAATATAAACGCCCATAACTAACGGCTTTTAAAACGGATCCCTCTAAAACAAGGAACGAAACAGAAACGAAATGGAACGACACAAAACGAAACACAATGAAACGAAACCTAGCTAAACGAAACGAAACCCGATAAAACGAAACGTTTCGTTTCATTTCGCTTAGAGTTTCGTTTCGTTTCGTCGGGTCTCGTTTCGTTTCGCTAAGTTTTGTTTCGTTTCGTTTCTATTTCGTTTCTTGTTCTATAGGGACCCTTTTAAAATTGAATAATTTGTCGTCATCAGCGTTTGTAAAGATTTGTTTTTAAACTAATGATGTAAGACAGCACCATCGACACAACACCGAAAAGTAGAAAGACTGTGAGCAAAGATAACTAATATATACCCCGCTCCCCTATTTGATTTCTACATTATAAAATCAGACAAACCAAATTCTGAAAAAGGTGCAGACCATTTGATTTTGAAGGGAGGTTTTGTGATGTTTAAGAGGAAAAATATTTGGCCCCGAATTTTGCCCCCAAATTATTTTCTGACCAACACTTGGGCTGAAAAAAAATTCTGGTCCAAAAATCCTGCCCAATTAGAAAATAGCCTGCCACAACACATTGTTCTAGCATAGTGTATATGAGAAAAAAAAAATCATCTTCATGGCAAAAAAAAAAAACTCCGGCTGGGGTGAAAATGTCAGCCCCAACCCCCGAAAATCAAATGCCTAATAGGTGTACATCTTAAGTATGTAACTAAAACTGTGTTAACATTGCATGAAAATCTATTCATTGGTTTAGGGGGAGAAGCCGATAAATGAGACAGGTACCCATTTTTAATGTTACGGCTAAGCCCATGTCTTGGCACGGAACAAAAAAAAAGAGAAAAACAATCAACTCCATTTTTTGAAACCCGAGGTGCACATCTGCATTATGCCAAAGAAACTGTGTTAAAGTTGCATAAAAATCTATTCATAGGTTCAACAAAAGTAGCGGATAGCAGATGGGTACCCACGTATAATGGTATTAAAGGAAACCCCAAAAATCGATAAAATCTAATTTTATATAATGTCATAAAGACTGTAATGGAGTTAAAAAATCAAGTTGGTTTTTCTGGAGGAGCAGCGGATATGAGATGGGTACCAAATTGTAATGTAGTGGCTAAGTTCATAACGTGCTACGTGAAGCTCAATAAACCAATTAAATCAAACAAGAGCTGTCGCCAAATGGCGTCCAATTATACCCCCACTCATTGTACCCCGATCTATTAGCGAAAGTGCAATTTCAAGTGTGTGTGTGAACCCAAAACAGAATTAACATCAAAATGAAAGTAGTGTCTCGATTGGTCTGAAGACGCATCCCACAATATGGCAAGACTATACAAAGCTTGTGACAAAATTTCAAATCCGTATCATATAACACTGCAGAGAAAACTATTACAAAAAAATACTGTGTAATGCTGCAAGTGTCAAAAATTGACAAAGTCGGTTAACAGAAAGTGGTAAAGTCTGAAAACCCTTCCCACAATATTGCATGACTAAACATAGCTTGTGATGGTTCAGATCTGTACTGTATCATCTACCATTACAGAGAAATCTTTGATGAAAAATTGCTCCATTATACCACAAGTGCAAAAAATTGACCAAGTCGGTAAACAGGAAGTAGTATTCTGACAAGTCAGAAAAGGCATCCCACAATATGGCATGAACATGCAAAGCTTCTCACATATTTGCAGCTTTGTATCATTAACCATTACAGAGAAAACTTCACTCTATAATGCTACGAGTGTCAAGATTGACTAAGTCGGTTAACAGAGAGTAGTATCCCGGCACGTCAGAAAACGCATCCCACAATATGGCATGACCATGCAAAGCTTCTGAGAAAATTTCAGCTTTGTATCATTAACCATTAAATTCAGTACAAACTGGAATTCTAATTTGTCCCAGTAGAAATTGGAATTCCAATTTGAACTGGATTAAATCCAGCACAAATCAGAATTCTAATTTATCCCAGCAGAAATTAGAATTCCAATTTGTACTAGGAGGATTCTGGATCCTACTGGATTCCAATTTGTACTGTAGCATATATAAAAAATAGAACTTACGATTATCCGGGAGGCATTTGCAGTTATGATCAATACAGCTTTGGTGGTAATAGGTCGAACAAGCAAGATTGCAATCTGTTGCAATGTTGCATCCATTCGCTACATCTGTAACAAAATTGAAACAAGACTGAAACAGGTAAGATCTGTGTTCGCAAAAAAAAAAAAAAAACTTCATAACGAACTACGATGTCAAGCGTTCATGTGAAATTTTATCCAATTATGAGTACCTCCAATTTTTCCACCCTTTTTCAATTTCCATGGCAATGGTTACGATTAAAAAGAAAGAAGACCAGAAATTAAATCTACACATCTTGTCAAATTTCATTCAATTCTGAGAACTTTGAATTTTCTCGCATTTTTTCGATTTCCATGGCAATGGTCGCTTTTGGAAAATATTAAGACCAAGAATCAATTATATGTATGCTAAAAACCTCCCTGTCAAATTTCAGCCAATTCTGAGCACTTTCAATTTTCCCACCTTTTTCCGTTTTCAGGGCAACGGTCATCTGTTTGAAGAATAAAGATAAGACCAAAAATCATTTTTATGCATGCTAAGCAACCTTCCTGTCAGATTTCATCCAATTCGGACCACTTTAAAATTGAGCCCTTTTCTGTTACCAAGGCAACAGTCACCATTTAGGAAGTATCAAATCCAAATAGAACATCCTCTGATTGTCCTCTATCGTCATGTCGAGTTTCATGAAGTTCCAGTAATTGGTCTTGAAGAAAATTCACGGACAAAATTTGAGTCAGAATTATGAAAAAGAATAAATTAAGGAAGGAATTCGAAACACAAAATCAAGGATCAGAGTTTTGGCGAAAAAAAAAAATATCAGGACAGGAGGAAGCTTAAAAAATTCCAGAATGACATATATGAAGCAAAATTTCTGGCTTGGACCAAAACTAAAATTACAGGATTGCTTCTGTGAGAAAAAACTTGTCAGGCTCAAAGATTGCATGAAAAAATATCCTGGATCAAATGTTCTTTCATGCCTCTTAAAATCAAATAGTTCCTCCCTTAATGCCGATATTTCAAAACCAATAGACAAGATTTATCATTTATGAACAATATCGCGGTTTTATCAATTCAAACGAGGTAGAGACTGAGAGGACATCATCAAATGGAAATGTCGACAATGTACAAATTGGTTTCAACTTGAAAACATATTTGTTCATATATTTAAAGACATTTAGGCAACTAAATATAATAAAAAAAAAACCAGAAAGAACAATTTCCCGCCAAAAATGTTTATTTATGTTGGTCTGTGAGCAATGCTATAGAACAAAAGACAAATGTTTTCATTCCAATTAAGAAGTTTCTGAGACTCATACTCGCATAACGTATTTCTACTTACAAATCAGACAAAATGTCAATGATAGACAGAAAATCAATTTCATCTTGTTTTGGTTATAAGTTCCAATAAAATCTTAGACCTAAGTAGAATATTCACAACCTTTTCTGAATGCAGATAGTGCACATCTGGCCTTCTTCACGTAATTCATGTGCTGGATTGATAAGTCATGAATTTTAGTTGCCATTGATCTTGACTTATGCCAAATGTCATGCACATTATTCATGAAAATTTTCAAGGTTACTAACTTTGATTTTCTGTACTTACATTTGGATAATGGTGCAAATGCGTCCAAAGACTTGTGTAGAAGAACAAAAATTGTTACAATATTGCGAATGCAATAGTAAATAAATTGACACCAGCTTTAAAAGGTAGAAAATGTGTACAATACATAGCTGGTTGAGTTTTTCGTAGTCTGCAAGGTGATCGAACGCTTGTCGGGTGTAGGTCGCACCTGACGTTGGTTGGACGTTGGAAACCGTTATGTTGCTAATCAGCATGACGTTGGCTCGATCAATGTATTCGACGTTAGCGCGAAGTTTGATTCTGAAACACTCGACAGTTGCCTAAAGAATTTCTTTATTAAACTATATACTACCGTCGATTACCCAAAGTATTATTGCTGTTTTCCCCGTTATGTATTGACCATACTCAAATATTTAAATCTCCTAACCCATTATATGATACCGAAATATTTTGTTTTTTTAGATATCTAAAGTGACGCTTTATACTTGCAACACCCGAACACAAACTGTATAATGAGGCAAAAATCAAATATAGCAATGTAACCACAAGATCACTGAACAAGGGAGCTTGGGTGCACAATTAACGGTTCAAAATATCAAAGACATACAGGGAGACAGATTTTGAGGCCAAAATGTCAGACCATAGTGAGAAGACACAAACTAAACAAGGATGACCAATTTTGCCTGATATAGATAAACAAAATAGTTCCTCATCTTTTTGAATTAACGTTGAAAGTTTTACGTTCATTTAGCAATTAGTTTGGTAATGCATGATAAAATAGTCAATAAGTCTCCCCCAAGCAAAGTGAATCAAATATAATAAATAAATGAACAAAAACAAATTATCATAAAAAAAGTAATAATAGTGAAAAGGGCAACCTTAGCAATAAGTCATGATTGCCACTGGAAAAAAGAGGATACGTATATCGAGAAATTAAGAAGGGTTTTTTGTTACTGAATTGAACGTGGCGTTTTTGCGACATAGTTCGTCTGTAATAGTTTGCAGTCAGGCTTGCCTTAATATGATTTAATGGAGAATTCCCGTAACCGCAACATGGGACATGCATGGGTACCTATTGATGGAGCTCTTGAGGTAATAAAGTTGTTGGACGTTCCTGTTAATGGTTTCAGACACGAAAAATTGCTGTTAATTAACTCGGGTCATAATATACAAAGTCGACAGCCCAAAACTTAAATCGCAAAACCCGGTATCAAAACTTGAATAACCTCAAAACAGCCTTAACATGAAATTAGGCGTGATAAATGACACTAAAATTGACTGCTTAAAGACGCATAGATACGATAAATGACAGATTTACAGAAAACCTGCAATATGTTTTCCCTGATTAAGTTCTCTCAGAATTATAAGAATTGTAACTTCTAAAAATGCTTTTAACATGATTTGTTTGAACAATGAACATGTTTGTCATTTCAAATATACTAAAGAAACTAACGTATAAAGTTCATGTAGATGGTTTAATTTTCACGGTGAATGAAAGGATATGGAGTAAATGCACATGCGACAAATTTTCTACAAATACACGGTGAAAGCAAGCTAAGGAACAACGTTTTTTTGTTGTTCTTCATCTTGAAGTCACCATGAGGCCTTGAACATATACCTCATAGTAAGTTCAAGACGGTCCCTAGCACTGGTTTGAGCGGAATTCTTTGCTAATTGTCGAAAAACGCTATATGTCATATCCAAAGTTACATATTGTCAGTTAACGTTAGTAGCAGAGAAATTTGACTGCGTTTCCAACTTCCTATGATGTGTTTCAAGAATTCTATTAACTGCCTACTTGAAATTAAAGTGAAATTTAAATTCATTTTGTGTGATTGTATTGGGAAATTCGACTAAATTTCAAATTTGAAAGTATTTTGCGTTTCTTATTGTCTTTTATCCAATACTAAAATGACAATATCATGACATGTTTGTTTACATGCAACAAAGTATATTTTTTAAGCACAAACAGTTTACATACATTGTCCGATTTTACCTTTTTTTTCCTCATTGACCGCTCCCGACATGTGTTGCTTTCATGACATTTTTTAGCTGCGATCGATGTTGCTCAACATTTTTATTCTCTTCTTGTGACCCTGGTGCTTTCAGCTGGATAACCCTGAACATCGCCCAAGTTGGCACTCCATGGCGGGTGGGGAGCAAGGGAGTGACCTTGATATAATTTTTGTCAACAATACCGCTTAAGTGCACGCTAGGGGCCTTCTTGATCTCGCTTGAGGGGGTGAATATTGCTCACCTCTAGTTGAAGACCTTCAGGCGACATCAAGATGTAGACAGGAATAAAAGCCCTGTCCTTGATAAACTGGATTTTTCTATGTATCGTGTGCGTTTTTGTCACATGTACATTCACTCCATATCCTTTCATTTTTCCTATATGCCATATAGAGCATGAAATGGGTAACAGCAGTGATAGGAACAGGACCGGAAGTAGATGGTTTCTGAAGTATGATGTTCTTCTTTGCGAAGAATGAAGACATGGATCAGGGTATAACGATAATGTCTTGTTCGAAGGTATTGCAGTGGGGAAGTGACATGGTGAAGTCCACTGTGTTGTTTGAAGAAATTCGTCATATTTTACTGCTTATACTCGTTATCTGGGGAATGATCGGTAGGAAGACCTCCGTCGTATTCATAAGCTACTCTTTAAAACATTACGGTATCTTGTATCAGTTTCGCTTTTATATTCCTTTTACTTCAAGGAATACTTACACCAGATCTGTCCCTGTGAGCTTGAAATTAAAGAACTACTGATACACCAACAATGTACTTCAGCTTCGTACACAGATCTTTAATATAAATTTACGAAGATGGACGTTTTAAATTTAAGCTACACGATTTTAGATTTCCAATTGAGAGTTTCCCCTTCCGAGCAGCAATATACCTACCCCTTCAGGGTACGAATGAAGTGTAAATTCACAATTGATTCGTTACTGACTGTCGAGCATGTAGTAATGATTATTTAATGCAAAGGAAAAAAAGGAAAAAAAAAGCTGTCCTAAAAGCTGCTTTGTCAGGGATTTGTTCAGCCTTTGATACTTTCCTCCCTCTATGACCGTCATGACACCACTGAAAGGTATGACGTGTCTGTGTCCCAGTTGAAAACGGATATTTTCATCTACAGTAGATTTCACATTTCACGTTTTATGGATTGTACATATTGACCGGTTTTGACTCAACCCTGGTTTGACTCAGTGATAGTTTGACGGGTGTCACATGCGGACTGGGACATGCTTACCTATATCACTCTGGATTTTCATTGGATTTACGCGGACTGGGACATGCTTACCTTTCCGGAGCATCTGATATCACTCCCGTTTTTCATTGGATTTACGCGGACTGGGACATGCTTACCTTTCTGGAGCATCTGATATCACTCCCGGTTTTCATTGGATTTCACAGTCTGAGTACCTTAGTGTCGCACATCCTTGGTTTTTTAACTCCCATTTTTTCAGTGTCTATGGACTTCGATTTTTGTGGTCATCACTTCATTTGTTTCCTGGTATTCTACTGACAATGTCTTTGTTAAAAGGGGTTAAAAATTTGTTTTAAGTAGAGTTAAGTAACATTTTCTCAGATTTCACAGTCTGAGTACCTTAGTGTCGCACATCCTTGGTTTTTTAACCCCCGTTTTTTCAGTGTCTATGGACTTCGATTTTTGTAGTCATCACTTCATTTGTTTCCTGGTATTCTACTGACAATGTCTTTGTTGAAGGGGGGTTACAGATTTGTTTTAAGGAGAGTTAAGTAATATTTTCTCAGATTTGTTGTCCACCAAGTGTTTTATTTTTATAAACGCTGAGAAACAAATTTTAATTGGCTACTGCAGTACTATCATTGGCCTCAGTTGCGGTGTTTTTTGCTTTTGTTATTTTTGTTTTGTTTTTTTTTTTTGTTTTGCTTTAAGCAGTCACTCTTTATGAAACTTTTTTTTTAAATTGTTGACTACCTGAAATAGATGAATATCAGTCTTCATGGATATTTGATTATCTTCTCCGGGCTTGCTAATGTTAACCCTAATACAAGGGTCAAACATAATAAAGGTCTTATTATAAGAACCTAAACGAAGTTTCTTTCGATTTATTTATTCTTTTTTTACCTTTTCGGGGCCATTTAGGGCTTACTATATGGTGTGAGGTTCCTCACTGTGTTGAAGACCATATGGTGACCCCTACATGTTTTGTTTTTTGTCATTTTAACCTGGATATCGGATGTTGTCTCCTTGACATTTACCCCATTTCCTTTCTTTTTCATATTAGAGATGTGGATAGCAAATGTTTCTCGGTGTGAGCCCGGTAGAAAAACAATCAAAAGATAGAAAACAAAGGTGGACCACGATTTGAATAGCCGAACTTGGTACTGGAACTGGCAAACTAGCGGTAGGGTTAACCCGATTAAAGGGTACCCACATCCATGGTTACACATATCAAAGTTATATTCGATTGAAAATTCTTTGTCTAAAATAGAGGGAAAATTTATATATTTTAGCGAGCAGTATAAATATCTCAAAGATAACCTTTTTCAAAAAGTTAATAGTGTTTTTGACCTTTTGATTGCAGAATACTGTAGCTCTATCGTAAGACATAATTTAGAGCAGCTACGTCGCGTGACCGTTTTTTGATCTTTTCTAAGTTAACTTAGACCATTTTTATAACCATTTCTAAAATTGATCTACAAGTCCTTTAAGCTAACTTCAAGTTAACTTAGAAACAACTCTACGTGGAGTTACTATGATAATTACATGGTTTCGACGATGGCAGTTTTAGGGAAAATTGTTAATTTTTCCTTTATGGGAGAATCCAAATTAAATAATTAAAAATAACAAAATTCAAAAGTTACTGTGAATGAATTCACTAAAGACGAAAATTAACAAAACAGTAAGATGAAAAATAAATAAATAACAATAGTAAAAAAAGTATGTAATGTTTTAATTCTATACTTTAGTCTTTATCTTGATAATCACTATACCAACCCTGAAATATCAAACGCAGATATCGTTCAAATTTCATGATAGTTTTTGTAAACAAAAAATGGAATATTTGTCATAAATATGCTCAGACATATTTGACATATTTTAGCTGCGATCGATGTTGCTCAACATTTTTATTCTCTTCTTGTAACCCTGGTGCTTTCAGCTGGATAACCCTGAGCATCGCCCAAATTGGCACTCCATGGTGGGTGAGGAGCAAGGGAGTGACCTTGATATAATTTTTGTCAAGAATACCGCTAAAATGCACGCCAGGGGCCTTCTTGATCTCGCTTGAGGGGGTGAATATTGCTCACCTCTAGTTGAAGACCCTCGGCTGACATCAAGATGTAGACAGGAATAAAAGCCCTGTCCTTATAAACTGGAGTTCTCTATGTAACGTGTGCGTTTTTGTCACATGTACATTCACTCTATATCCTTTCATTTTTCCTATTAGAATAAAACCAGTCTTTGCATTAATTCTAAGTGTATATGTTATACTGTATACTCAGGTATTTTGATATGCGTTCATAGACAAATATGAATAAAATAGTTCTGTAATGATTATTTGAAGTGTTTTCCAGCAAGCCATATTTTAAATTGATCCCTCGATTTCAATGAATAGTTAAAAGGTCATACAGTTCTGTTAAAAAATCGATTCTACATCAATAAAACAAGAATTAATTTTAAGCATACTTGTACCTATGAACTCATGTTTTTTTTATTTTCTTACTATATAATTTTAATCTTGGGCCTGTCTTTCAGTGACGACGATCATTGGCTCATTGGCCAACGGATGTTTCAGTTCAGGACGTCTGAGAATTTAAATAGCAATGTGCATATAAGAAAACATTTATTTTATGCCTCCCGCGACGATGTTTTACCGCTGTCCATCAGTCCGTCCGTCAGTCCACAGGAGGTACATAGTTTGTAGGGCTATCCCTTCGACAGTTTTTATGCAAGAAATGTTTAATTTTACATATCATTTGGGCATTTTTGTGGATCTGCCTCTTGGTATTGATTTTGATGTTGGTCTATATTCCGAAAATATATTTTGTCGAACTTAATCGTTTTGCAATTTTCTAATAATGGGTACATAATTTGTCCAGGAAGTTTTTATTTTGCAGAATATTTTATATATATTGAAGATGTTCATGTTGGTTTTTATTTTGATTTTGGTGTATTTTTCCGAAATTGTACATTGTTTAACTTAGTATTCTTTTTATGAATTTGAAAAAGAGGGTACATAGTTTGTCATAAATACTTTCAAAATGTACATAGTTGAACATAGCCGTTTTTTTGCGATTTCCTCATTGAGAGTACAGAATCCTCTTACAGTTTTTGTGGTAGAAAGGTTTTTTTTTATTTTTCAGATCATTTGTCCATATATCACAGATGTGCCTTTAGTTGGAGCATTTTTCTGAAAAAAATTACATTGAATTTGATAAACTGTGTCAGTTTTAAAGAATTTGACATACAGGTTACACAATTTTTCTGGACAATTTCATATACAGTTATTATGGTAGGAAGGTATTGTTTTGCATATCCTTCGTACAAATATTGAAGATGTGCCTTTGGTGTTAAATTTGATTTGGTGTATTTTTATGAAGAAATACGCATTGTTGAATGAAGTCGTTTTTATAGAGGGTACAAGGTCAAAATATGTTTTTTCGGGGGTATCATATGCGTCTTTCAGACACTAACATCATTACTAAGAAACCATTATTAATCTGTACCTGACCCGGGGTTAATTTCTTGAAATGGCCATTTAGTGTCCCTTTATACAAACTATTTGATACTGTTGTATTAATATGAACATCTAAAATCTTAAAAACAAACCCAAAACCCATATTTTCAAGATCCTGGAAAATGGTGTACAAATCTAATTGTTTTAGGAGACAGGTATTGGAATAAAATGGATATATACTATACATGGTCAAAAATTTCGTTCAATCTACGTCGCTGGTTCAAAGATATTTTAGTTTTACCAAATCAAATGGCGTCACAAAGATGAATGAATTTTATTCTTCAGACGTTGTATTTGGACGGGAAAAAATTTCAACTCAAAATTTTCTCGCAAATTCTCGGCGTCGTGTGAGGAGACTTGCAAGTTATACTTACCTACCGGAGCACCTGATGACACTTCTATCTATATGTTCGCACTGTTAATGTTTTCATTTTTGTGTTGTGTATTTTATGGTATGTTTGTTTCATGACTGTTTTATTTTGTCCTCCCGTTTTTGATGCTTTTTTGCTTTCTGATTTTAGATTGTTGCTTTGGTATTTATTTGGAAATTTGCTGTAATAATTACCGTTATTCAAGTTATATTCAATCGTCACCCCTTGGTTTACAATCGCAGTATCCATCAACACAGTGACCTTCTACTTCATGAATGTGGCCTTGACCTTGAGTTTGATTATGGTTATGAACGTGAGTCTCGTTGTGCAAGTGATGAGGAAGAAAGTTACAATGGTAACGACAATCTTCCCTTGCTTTACACATTTCTGAAAAGTAATATCCAAAGCTGAAAACTTTTTTATAATTGTTAAATACCTAACACAATTACATGATAAGAAACGGTATATTAAAATTTACACTTATGATGGTACAGAGCTTTATGTTTCATAAAAAAATGAACATTTTGAATCTAACAGTTACTAAAAGGTCTACACGTAGCCATGTTTCCCTGCCACTCTTGTAATTTGAAACCCCATATATTTGAGGTCATTTTCAAAATTAGAATGGGTATTATTCCTAATAACCGTTAGAAATTGGTTCTTGCATCCTAGAGCAAAAGCTACAGTAAAACTGTTATCCAAATCCAATGAAAAATATTTTTAGAACTCTTGTATGCTGTCAATTTTCAAAGTTGAAAAGGGGCATAACTCTTACACAAATATTCAATCAGGACTTATTTTCAAGCTTACATGAGGCATTGTTGAAATTAAACTACTTTATAAATATTATCCAAATCCGACAAGAAATAAATTTGCTAGAATGCTAACAAGGATGTTTTGTCAATTTTCAAAGAGAAAAAGAGGCTCAACTTCCACAAAAACAAGTCCCTTCAGGCATCCATAGACTAACGTTACTGTGTAAATATTATACAAATCCAAGGAGAAATTAATTTTCTGAAGCGCTTACAAGGATATTTTGTCCATTTTTAAAGATAAAAAGGCGCAAAACTCCTACAAAAATATTTGACCAGAACTCATATTCGAACTTGTTTGAGGCATATTAGAAGTAAAGTTACTGTATAAATATTATCAAAATCCAATGAGAAATAAATGCCCAAGATCGCTTACAAGGATATTTTGTCAATTTTTAAGTTTAAAGGGGGAATAACTCCTACAAAAATACTCAATTGGACTCATTTTCGAACTTTATCTCTTGGGGCATCCTTGAAATTAAGCTCCTTATAAATATTTTATAAATCCAATATTAAATAAAACTTTCTAAATCGCATACAATCCGGACGGAATAAAACAAGAACAGACAGACGGCCGGGCTCCCGGATTTCCATATGAACGCTTTGCGTGGTGACGGGAATAAAAGTCCAAGTTGTCCATCGATGTTGGTCCAAATAGTTAAAAAATGAGTAATTTCAAATTAATTTGATAAAAAAAATTCATATTAACTTTCGTCTCAGGTAGAGAGGATGTCATCTGCAAAAATCAATTTGTCGAATTTAGCAACGATTTTTGAGTTATTTGCCAAAAACAGCGATTTACCCGTATGTTCTATTTTTTTTAATACAGCGGCCATGTTTTCAGACTCCTCGGATAAATTTTGAATCTGCATACCCTGGTTATGATCTAGACCAAGTTTAGTTTAAATTGGCCCAGAAGTTTCAGAGGAGAAGATTTTTATAAAAAAAAAAGTTAACGACGGACGACAGACGCCAAGAGATGACAAAAGCTCACCCTGCCATAGCCAAGTGAGCTAAAAATCAGGTCAAGGTCGAATTCTGGAGTTTCGACGTTTTTTAATTTGACGTCATGACTTCATTCGTTTTCAAAATTGTCTGCGTTCGATTAATTTCGAATATCTTAGTGATGATTTCTAAACAAATTAAACTCTCTCTTTTCACTTAATCTAGTCACACTGAAACAAATACTCAAGATAGTCATAACTACCAGATCTTATTCAGTAAGTAAGAGCCTCGTCTTCGAAAATTTGTTGAAGTATCGATTATTTTTAAAATTGCAAATTGTTTGTTATCATTCAATGTGTCAATGTTGTTCTTGTTTGACAAAATATCCTTTCGACTTTCTGCACATAAATCGAATTTGTTTCGATTCTATCATTTGGAAATTTTCCTAATTTTGACCGGAAGTGTCTTTTTCAAGAGTAAAATCAGAAACAGATAAACGACTAAAATTTTTGCGTATGAAAACAGTTCGGTAATACTCCAACTATTATTTATTCATACTTAATGCTTTGATGGATTTTTTTTTAAACAAAACTCAGGAACGGCATAAAAGTTTGATAAAACTTTCAATTATTTTGCTTTTAGCACAAGTAATAAGCAAATCTTGTGATGATTCCTCATACATGTATTTAAGTATTATTTTACATGTAAAGGTAGGTTGGTATTTATATTGAAAAAATATTTTCACGGTAGTAGACCTAGGTTAAGGGAGATAACTATTTAAATCATTAAGGCGTTTAAAAAAGTGGGATCCATTGATGCTGTTTAAGCATTTATGTGAAAGAGAATGAAAATTGTCTATGTTACTTAGAAGCTTAGAATATATTTATAAAAATGATCTTAACAAACATACACATGATTTCAAAGAGTTATGTCCCTTAACCTATAGGTCTACCTCCTTAAATACATTTCGAACAAAAGATGTGACTTTTCAAAATATTTATCAACGATATCACTACAACAAATGTATTATTATTTTTTGAAAATTAGAAAAAGAACTTTTGGTTAGTCACACATTTTTTTTCTAGAAAATTCAAAATTAGTTTAGCGCTTTATTTATTAATATAAGTAACATTAATTGAACTCGATCAAATGTACAACTTGGGAAAATTATAATTTTCTTTATTATTTCAACTGAAATTTTCGCATTTTTGTCAACAATTTTTTTGAATATCATGAATATGTGACCGATGACCCACAAATAGTATTTTATCATTTTTGCATCATCTTAATCAGTTATCTATCAGTTTTTGAACACCTTTGAGTTCATGGTCTTCCAAACGGTTAGATTTCATCTGCACTGAAGAGACATAATGTTGTCGAAATGCGCAGGTGAAGAAAGTAAATTTACAGTAACTTCGGTATTTAGATACTTAAAACATGGATTATCTCTTGCAAATATCTGATATTTCAACATCCTGCTAGACTCTATAGAAACCTAATAGGGTCAAAAGTTTTATCTCATAATAACAAGAAAATTAAATCGTACTGACGAGATGAATTATGTGTTATCTCGTATCATGCGAAAAATATCTCGTAATAACAAGATAGTTACATGTATCTCGTAATTATGAGAAAGTTTAGGATAGTTTTTTCGTTATAAGAGATAAGATGTGCTTTCTCGGAATTACGAGAAAATTTTCTCGTAATTACGGGATAGTTTTCCTCGTAATAATGAGAAAAAATATAATTTATCTCGTATTTACGAGTTAACTTATTCGTAATTACGAGATAAAAAAATATGACCAATTTAGGCTTTCGTAAGGCTCTTACTACGCGAACTAATAATAAATTCTCAATTGCATGGAAGTCGTTTTTGTTTCTACTAATAAAAAAAATCCTTTCTTACGGTTATTTGAACGACATTCACACAGATTACTTAAGCATGCTACATGATGATTTTGTGGGCACACTGTTTTACACTCCATAGCAGTAGAACATCCTTCATATGAATCTGTAAACAAATAAAATTTGACAAAATCGACGTTTACAAGCTGAAGGTTTTTGCAATTTTAATTTCAAATTTAGTCTGACAGTTTTAGCATAATTATTACAAGTATATATATATGATATAATTGATTCGAGTTTTTCATCAAATTGGCAATATTTCAAATATATAGGGACAAATTCAAGGAAGAAATGAAGATGAGTATCAAAGATCTCTCAACAGGTTGTATAGTTCCGATGGACCTTGGCTAACATAGACAGGCTATGTAAAAGTTAACAAATAAACATTAAATTAAATAAATTATAGTTCTAAATTGCAAAACTTTCCCAGAAGAGAAGACCTTCGAAAGTGTTCAATAGGGTCTCATGTTTAGCTCATGTCTCAGCTGCAAGCCGTCTTTGATAAAATACGAACCCACAAAAAAATTTTATTTTGCAGGGGCCAACCAAAGACTATTTTTGTCAAGTTTGGTTGAACGTGGCTCAATACTAGTACTTTATCAACTGACTCAGTAGTTTCAGATCTCTAAACAGTTTTCTGATGGGGTTCAAAATTAAATTTTAATCCAATTAACAGCCATCTTTGATAAGGTGTGAACCTTGAAGTGGACCATACAAGGACTATCGTAGACATGTACACTGTCTCAGTAGTCTTAGATGAGAAAAAAATCAGATTTTTTTCCCTCTAATTTCGATGTTTAACTGTAGAAGATGCAATTTATTAAGCCTTTGTGTGTCTTGTTTGTTTTCTAGTTAGTTCACTTTATGTCTATCGGAGTCTAAGAAGATGCTTATTTCGCTGAACTTGATTACTCTTTGATTTAGGGGCCAACTCCGACCTACCGTTGGGTGTGGGGTTTCCTCACCGTTCATTGAAGATCTTATGGTGGCTTTGAGTTGTTATTGCTCCCCTTAGGGTCGTTGTCTCTTTGACACATTCCCCGTTTCCCTTCTTTTTCTTATTTACTTTATTTGGTTGTACAGATACGATAAATGCTGCAGAAAATCTCTTTTTTCAGTCTGTTAGTAAAAAAAAATCTACTTACATATCAGACATAAAACCAAAACAAGACACAATAGGAACTTCATGATCAAAGCAACAACTAATCTTGCTCCCAAAACCTGTTAAAGATACCAATTCAAATAAAAAAAAGGCACACCGTAATAGATTTCAAATACGTTAAAAGTGATAAGCTGTGTCTTAGTTTATCACCGAGTTCTAAATTGACAACCAGCGTATTTAAATAGGGCATCGTCAACTAGCTTAAGAACTAGTGCTTTTGTCGGGCAACGGATGACAGTAAATGTAAGATCACAAGTGCTTTTGTTGGGCAACGGATGACAGTAAATGTAAGATCACTTTGCCAGTTTAATTATGTTTGTTGACAATCCTGCATCCATTACCAGAAAAGACATGGAGCGTTGTTCGCCAATTTGCAAACCGGTGCTAGGGGCCGTCTTGAACTTACTATGTCGTATGAGCAAAGCTTATTGTTGAAGGCCCCATTGTGACTTCAAGATGAAAAACAACAATAGCGTTGTTCCTTTGCCTGTATGCAGTAAATATACACGATACAAAGTCTCTACAAATACAACAATGAGCTCTTCTCATAACTAATTATTAGTTCAAGACTGAATCTGCACCCGTTCAATGTGTATATTGTAAATGATAGGATATGTAGTAAATGCACATGAGACAAAGTCTCTACAAATACATGATAGAACCAAGCAACAAAACAACGCTTTCATTGATGTTCTTCATCTTGAAGTCACCGTGAGACCGTCAACAATGAGTTTTGCTCATACCTCATAGTAAGTTCAAAACCGGTTGGAGCTGACTAATTTGCTAAATGCTACGTCCAAGACATAAGTGTCTTTGTGTACATATTGAGTAAGATATACAGCTGTTTCGATAGTACCGTTGCATTTCGTTTAGTTCAAACTCCTGCTAGAATTTCAACATATACAATGTATTTGAGAATTATGTCATAATGACAATTAACCTAGTATTATCTTAAATCATTAAATCTTGCATCAATTAATTAAGAAATGACTTTGTCTAACTGCAATACAAACCAAAAGTACGTCTTAATCAGCAATACCTCAATGTCAGAAGCTTATCATTTAGAGTATTGTTTTTAAGGTGTCAGCAAAATTTTTAGTCTTTTAATTTAGACATTTTCAAGAGCAAAATCAAAAGGTTTCCCTTTTACCTTTGCAATTATCAAAAGATTCATCTTCAAAGTAAATGAGCTTTATCAACAAAACAATAAAGCATAAGCTGCAAAGAACTTTTAGAATCAACTCAAACAATAACAAAAAATATAACAACATACATGCAAACACATAAAGAACTTGAACTTACCATGAGGTATGAACAAAGCTCATTGTTGAAGGCCTCATGGAGAATTCTAGATGAAGCACAACAATAAATCGTTGCTCCTTTGCTTGTTTTTACCATATATTTGTGTCTCATGTGCATGTTCTCCTTATCCTTTCATTCACAATATAAAACATTGAACGGATGCTAGATTCAGTCTTGAACTTACAACGAGGTATGAGCATAGATCATTGTTTAATAATTTAGTGTAAACCAAAATAGATTGACCTCATTTCGCAAACTATTTCATCACCACTAAATTCAAGTACAACATTCTTATCAAACGTTTGTTTTCCAAAAGCAAAAGCCTGAAATCTATAAATTGATCTTCTTTAGATAATTTGAAATGCAATCAAGTATTTTTGACTATCAATCTTTGAAGTTTGATTACTTGGATATTTGTTTTCTATTAATTTTTATACGTCTTTCGGTCCTCGGATTTCCAACTGCATTGATATGTGCTGCGCTGAAGAGACGCTTGTTGTCGAAATACTGATAAGCAGAAATTAAATTAACAGTATTTTGTTGTTGACCAACATTTATCCTAAGATTACGTAATATCAAAAGCCTGATTAATACAGTGGGGTGCAGACATAACCTCTCATTCAAGTTAACTTTGGGAGATGATTTTAGAATTATGAATGATACAAAACTAAAATTTGCTTATTTACTATTCATTTTCTTTATTTCCTTGCCAAAAAAAAAGATAAAAATATCGACAGTCTGTACGTTTACCATTAAAATTTTTGTCATGAATATATCTGTTTCCCTAGTATATTTTTTCAGTATAAATATGTCTTTATAAAATCTGGTTTGCCAGCTCTCATCTCAACCCGAAACTAATTAGCTACTAAATGGTCTGTTATCAAGACACTACATTCATGACAGAGCTCGGCTGTTCACACATAGACTAAACAAGGGTAGGTACCGATAACTTGAGGTCTTCAATCCTGAATTTTCCTTCGACATCACAATTTTGTGGACTGCTATGGGTATCTGTTTCATATATGACAACGTATCATTCCGTTTAAAAGCTTAAGATTGTTGTTTCCTCTTTCAGATTTGACCCTTCTACAGGATTTGACATGTTCAACACGGCGGGTGTCTTATGAGAAACAGAAGATACATTCTTTGCCCATTGTTTTTATTGGGGTGTGTAGTTCATCTTTATGAAAAAGAAAGGAAATGGAGTAAATGTCAAGGAGACAACATCCCTTATCCAGATTAAAACGACCCAAAACAAAGCATTTAGGGGTTACCGTACGGTCTTCAACACAGTGAGGAACCTCACACAATATAGCAAGCCCTAAATGGCCCCAAAAAGGTAAAAAAGTGAATAAATCATGTATGTTTATGGGTGTCTTCATTTTCAATTTCTATGCAGTTACCATGATATGTCATTGCTTCTTTATTTTTCAGATGTTGCCATTGTCCTCGTATCATTCGTTGTACGTTCTCATTTACTCATCTTTTATTTACAAAGTTTTAGAAATTGTGTCCAACCTTTTTGTTAAATAATCAACAGAATCAGACATGGTAACAAGATTTAAAAGGAGAGAGAACCTAACGGTATGGTCAAGCAATAAAAATTTTCCACATACAATTTATATAAGAATTATAATGACGCATGTTCAACTTTTTTCACTATTAGAAATAATGATTCATAAATTGATTATACGGCACCAGTGCAAGCCAATACGGGATATTGGACATAGGGACTCGACTTGTATAATTGAGGCTTGTTAAGGGGGGGAGGTCCCAGTATCCCATATCCGAGTAAGTCTGGATGAAAATATACCCTTGAAAATTGAAGATATCCCATTAATTATAGAAATATCCCGTTTTCCAAAGACAAAATATCCCATATCCCAGTACTGTTTGCCTCAAAGATCCCAAACCCCACAACAAAAGTAGCAAATATCCCGTATCCCAATATATCCTAAACAAGCCTCATAATTGAAGACAGAATTTAACGCCAAAACGACGATAAGACGGGACAAGAACTTTATTCCCGGCCTATTTAATAAATGAATGATGAACTACCACTAAATTCGCCACATGACAACTGTTTTAATTTCAATTGATAAGCGACATGCTGGAGAGCTACAGTACATAGATCAACAGTGATAAATAGATAAGTGTTCCGATCCGTTTCCTTGATGTGTTTTGTGCAAAAAAAAAGAAAACTAGAGGATGACATTCCCCCGCGCAAGGTTGAATCAAATTGGGATTTTCTAGTTATATTTGTGTCTGTAAGACATATATGATGCCCCGCTAAACACATGTTATTCTAGGTTGCACAGATTAACTACCGGTATGTACCCTCTATTGCTAAATCATAAAAAAAATAAGTTGAGCAATGTATATTTTTGAAAAAAAAAATGAACAGAAATCAAAATACATACCACATGCACATCTTCAATATAGGAACAAATGAACAGCAAAATTAAAGCTTCCTAGCCTCAAAACTCTAGGAGGAGTTGTTCGGACAATATGTGTACCCTGTATTAATAATTCATCCAATAAATGACTAAGTTCAACAATGTGAATTTTTTCCAAAAATGCATCAAAATCAAAATCCTTCTTACATGCACATCTTCAATATAGGTACAAATGATCTGCAAAATTAAAACTTCCTACCATCAAAACTGTAGGAGGAGTTGCTTGGACAAACTATGTACCCTCTATTACAAATTAATCACCCCAAAAATGACTAAGTTCAACAATGTATATTTCTAACAAAAATGCACCAAAATCAAAATCCTTATCACATGCACATTTTCAATATAGGTATGAAAGATCTGCAAAATAAAAGCTCTCTAGCATCAAAACTGTAGGAGGAGTTGCGCGGACAAACTATATACCCTCTATCACAAAATCACTAAAAAATGACTAAAATGGAATAAAAAAGATAACAGGAAACACCTACAATGGCCGAAAAACATAGCCACATGCCAGAAAGTAAATAGGAACTGCACAAGAAAAAAAAAAAAAAAAAAAAAAAAAAANGCAAAAGCCAGCAGTAGGGTTAAACCGGTTTATGGGTACCCAAACCCCCCCTTTCTCTGTCCCGTTTCCCTATCGTAGAATAAACATACGAATAAAACCCATACAGGTAGATTACTAACTCCATGACCACAATCTAGAAAAGAAAAATGGGGGGACAAAACGTAATTTTGAAAGATGGGTCAAAGAGTGCTCGCCGCTAAACTGCCGGCTAGCTCAAGGAGCCTAGTCTGCTGGTAAAACACTGTCGCACTACGGAAGGAAAATCAAATTCAAAACTCCCAATGGGTTTGGTAAAGAATCGTCATGTATTTCAGTAGACATCGGCAGTATCAGTAAGTTCAACAATGTATATTTTTGACAAATATTAACCAAAAAGAAAATCCTTACCACAAGCACATGTTCAATATAGGTACAAATGATCTGCAAAATAAAAACTTCCTAGCATTAAAACTGTATGAGGAGTTGCGCGGACAAACTATGTACCCTCTATCACAAATACACTAAAAAATGACTAAGTTCAACAATGTATATTTTTGACAAAAATTAACCAAAATGAAAATCCTTACCACATGCACATCTTCAATATAAGTACAAATGATCTGCAAAACAAAAAAACTTCCTAGCATCAAAACTGTAGGAGGAGTTGCGCGGACAAACTATGTACCTTCTATGAAAAATCACAAAAAATGACTAAGTTCAACAATGTATATTTTTGACAAGAATGCACCAAAATCAAAATCCTTATCACATGCACATCTTCAATATATGTACACATGATCTGCAAAGTAAAAACTTTCTACCATAAAAACTGTAGGAGGAGTTGCGCGGACAAACCATGTACTCCCCTCGGACGGACTGACGGAAGACGGACGGACGGACGAGGGTAAAACAATATGCCCCCCGACTTATCGTCGCGGGGGGGCATACAAAATCTTGTCAGTGGCAAACAATTAACAATTGAAAGTTGAATGGAAATCCAGATTTTACGACCAATAGAAGAGAAAATACTCTTGAGTATTAAGTTATTACGCGTCAAACAGTTGAGTTCTACAGCACATGCAGCAGGTCAACATGTCAAAGCCATATACCAAATGCAGTATTTCGAAAAGATTTCATGCTACATTTTATGAGTATGCCTGTCAACCTGAATCATTTCTTAATTTTGCAAGAAGGTCGCAGTCAAATACTCAGACGTTGAATGATCTAGCTACCACATCAATCAGCCAACAAGTAGCAAAGCAAAGTTTCAGCAATATCTTTATACATCTTGAGCAAGATTCACATTGGCACATTTTTCTGAATTATGAACTATTATCTAATTTCTGATCGAAACATTGGTTTTTTTTAAATATTATGTAAGAACATGATAATACCTTTTTTATGATAAAGTGCGTGTTAAGGAATACTTTATCACGAAGAAGAGACAATCATGTCCAGGAAACTTAGAATATGACAAAGTGATTGAGACCATTCAAATGTATTCAATTTTGATAAACAGACACTAGCAGATACGTATTGATCTTGCTGTGTCATTTCAGTCTTATCAAGAATTTTACAGGCTTAACACAAATTTGCTGAGACAGTGTAAGATATTCAGTTGTATTTCCAGATAATTCCTCGTCAGGTCGATTAAGAATTGCATAGATTGTCATGATCAAAGAAGAAGACTGCGTGGAAGGGCTATCAAGATAAGTTCAGTTTTTCCAGATAAACAAGGGCCAACAACATCTTCTTGATCCTTCTTTCAAAAGTCTTTCACTTTCTAAACAACAGCTTGTTAAGACTGTCAAAATCCTGATCAGATCTGAATGGCGAAATGAGATCATATCTGCTAGTGTGAGAATTATCAACATTAAGTCGTGCATGTTTATTAAGAACATGAAAACTGAAGACTCGTCATGAATAAGATCCGATACCTCAGATATCATTGGTCGAGGACACTTTTTCATAACATTTCGTATACAGTGAAACTTGATTTAAAAGGTCACCTTTGGGAAGGAGTCAAACTGACCTTTTCAGAAAAATTGCCTTTTAAATCAGGTTCATTTCACACGAAATATACTATGAAGGGAATTATAAAATGCGGCCTTTGAAATTAAGGAGCTGCTTATTCAAGGTGACCACTTAGACAAGTTTGACTGTAGATCAAGAGGCTATTGACGCAGAAATGTCATATTTAGTCCATTAGCAGCATGCGAGTGATGTCTGCAGACATACAGTGATGTATCCTTTATTTCTTCTCTTTGATCCAGTGAGAATGTAGTATTATATATTCACATGCTGGATGAGGATGTATAAATGTATGCTATACGACTTGTCTTTGTCTTTTGTAAAGTTAAAAAGGCTGTATTTAAATTTCATCGTCAAGTCACTCATCTACTCTTCAGCGTAAGTGAATGAAATAATGCATATACAATACATCGGCAAACGAATACCGAAGCAACAACTGTAAAATAAAAAAGATAACAGGAAATATCTACAATGGTCGAAAAACATAGTCACATGACACAATGTAAAAGTAGCTGCACAACAAGAAAAAAAAACATAATAAAGACCAAAAGACAAACGTAAATAACGATAGGAACTTGGGACAGCCGGACTTGGATCCGGCAGCAGCAAAACCCGGCGGTAAAGTTAAACCGGTTTATGGATACCTTAACCTCTCCTTTCTCTGCCCCGTTTGCCTATACAAATGTAGTATGATACATGTACGAATAAAACCCAAAACAGGTAGACTACTAACTCGATGACCACAATCTTGAAAAGGAAAGGGGGACAAAACATAATTTAGAAAGATGGGTAAAGAAGTGCTCGCCGCTAAACTGCCGGCTAGCTCAAGGAGCCTCGTCTGTTGGTAAAACACTGTGACACTACGGGAGAAAAATCTAACTCAAAACTCCCAGATAGGTTTGGTAAAGAATTATCATGTATTTCAGTAGACATCAGCAGTATCAGTGAGAGGTCATTATGCGTGTGAAAACCTCAGGTCACTGGATTACAAAGCCAATTAAAGGGCATGTGCAGAATATCCTGTCGATAACCCCTATTGCGAAAAGAATGTAATTTATGTAACAGTTTTTAAGGATTTTTAATCAGTTTCCTGCATTCCGTCAAATTGAGGATAAGACAAGCCCGTTGTAATAAATGACATTATGTTTTGAAATCAAATGTACATATCTTCTATGGAACTTTTTAGATATATTTACCAATTTATAAAATTTGTAACTTTGCTGCAAATATTGGAAGTGATAGTAAGGTTACTTTCATTAAAGTCGTCGAGAGTAGAACAAATGCTTGTGAATCGTACCAGTTGAGATATATAAACTCCGTAGGATGGGTCTAGAGGAATGTCGCTGTCAAGAAAATTAGTAATACTGAAATTAAAGTCATCCCTTTTATCGTAAAGTTTAGTTTTTATTTCACCAGAGTAAACGATGATAGTCAAATCCAGAAAAGGGCAAAATTTGGAATCATTCTTAGCTTTATTAAGTTTCAGTTGTTGTGGTTAAATGATGTCGATAAAATTTGGGATTGTCAATGGCAAGAATATCCTCAATATACCTGCTGTTATCATTGGAAATAGAAATAAGTTGACCACTGTTTTGCATGGTTCCATTTTGTTGCTTTTTTCATGAGGTCACTCTCCTAACAGAAAAGAAAAAGATCTGCAATGAGAGGTGCATAATTTGTACACATGGGAATTCCAATGACCTTTTGATAAACAATGCTGCAAAAACAAACAAAAATGACGTCAAGCAAGATATTAAGTGCTTTAATCGTATGATCAGGGGCAATGATTGTTGTAGGTAATATTGGAAAAGAATTTCCTTTTTGTTAAAACAAATAATATGCAGACCAGAAAATTTAATAGGTCATTTAATTAGTTGTCTCAATTCAGATTTAATCCAATTATGCAGAAGCGTTGCATAAAGTGTATAAAAGTCATAACTGTTGATAGATGAAACGGTTTTTTTTTGCATTGATTGCAAGCTTTTTTTCACAATATTTTATAATTCACTTCTTTATACAAGAAAGTGTGTCGTCCTTTTTCTAGTTAGTTTACTTTATGTCTTTAGGAGTCTAGGATGATGTTTATTTCGCTGAACTTGATTCCTCTTTATTCGGGGGCCGACTCCGACCTGCCGTTGAGTGTGGGGTTTTCTCACCGTTCATTGAAGATCTTATGGTGGCTTTGAGTTGTTATTACTCCCCTTTGGGTCGTTGTCTCTTTGACACATTCCCCGTTTCCCTTTTCTTTTTTCTATTGTTAAATGGATTGACAAGTAAATAGTAGACAGTTGCTCGATNAAAAAAAAAAAAACAAAAACAAAAACGAAACTAACAAAAAAAAAAAAACAAATAAAAAAAAACAAAAACGATACTTTTTTGGATTACGGCTTTCCATATCATTCGATTTTAATGCTGCCGATAAGGGGTAACGGATAATAAACACGTGTACAGCATAACTAAATTTACAGTTTAATATGCAACTTTGGTATTTTAGAATCTTGTATACATGTATTTGTGTTTTACTTGGGTGGCACACGTCTGTCTGGAACACATGTCTTTGATTTTTAAGTTTGAGGTTGTATGACTATTTTAATTTGATAAGTGTAATTGCTAGTCCAACGGAACGTGGCATATACATTTATTTATATTTGTACGATATGCTATATTACAGTTTGGGGTATTGATTTTAACCTTAACCTCAATTTTTCATTATATTTTGTAGCATAGAATAAATAACAAAATACCGAAGTTACTGTTAATTTGTTTTCTGCCTATGCTCATTTCGACAATTTATGTCTCATCAGTGCAGATAAAAGCAAAATATTTGGAAGTCCATTAACCAAAAACGTGGAAAAGCTGATACAGAACAAATACTCAAAATGGTCTAAAAAGAAAGTCAAAATTCAGCTAAGGACAGAGCTATGCATGAGGGAGATGGAATTAGTTTAATGTAAAAATATTGAATAGCAGGAAACACCTTTAATGGACGAAAATTATAATTACATGCCACAATCTTCCAGTGAACTACACAGGAAAAACACGTATAAGACAAACGTAGACAACGATAGGAACTCGGGACAGCCAGACTTGTTACTAGAAAAAGCCAGCAGTAGGGTTAAACTGGTTTATGGGTACCGAAACCTCCCCTTTATCTGTCCCGTTTCATTATAGTATACAAAAAAAAGGAATAAACCCACTACAGGTAGACTACTAACTTCATGACCACAATATTGAAAGAAGAGAAAAAGACAATACGTAATTTTGAAAGATGGGTCAAGGAGCCTAGTCTGCTAGTAGAACACTATCGCACTACGGAAGAAAAGTCAAACTTCCAGAATGGTTTGGTATTTGAAGCATTTGTGTATGTAGCAGGTTGAGATTTAGTACAAAGAAGATAATCCAATTTTATATGACATTTTAATAGATGAATTTCAACAAGACTGACGAATTTAACATGAACACAGTCTTTGAAGCTAGGTTGGCGTAATTATTTTTAGTTCAAATCACTAATAATATCTCAGTACAAAAGTTATATCTCAGTATAAATATCTCAGTACAAAAGTTCTACTACTAAAGTTTCTATTATACTCACTAATACCTTGACTGCTATAAAAAACCTGGTTATAAATTTCTGTAACAAAGTATATGAAAACAGTGGTATCAATCATTTTTGGAGTGTAAAAAATTCATTGGAAGTTCTCGATAAATTAAATGCTTATAATGCCCCTTTCGAATCCCTTGAAAGTTTTGATTTCTCTACCCTCTATACTACCTTACCACATAATCTTATAAAGGAAAATTCAGACGTCTTATTCAATGGGCATTCAAAAAATCCGATTGTGAATATATTTGTTCTAATTCCTTTCAAACACATTTTAGTAATACAAAACAAAAGAACTCAATTAATTGGACTTGTTTTGATATGATTTCAGCACTTGGATTTTTACTTGACAATATATTCATTCGTTTCGGTAACTCTATTTATCGCCAGGTCATAGGAATTCCTATGGGTACCAATTGTGCACCACTTATAGCGGACCTCTTTTTGTACTGCTAC